>JAGVSQ010000902.1:0-33339 GCA_022683975.1 Rhyacophila evoluta
GAAGTTTACCAGTTTTAAATAAATTAGAATTTAAAATCAATTTCCATCAAGCACCGTCAGTCGAAAATATTAATTAATTATGCTTGTGTTCAAAACTTTTAAAGTCTTTTAATATAACAATGACAGAATCAGATCTGTGAGTTGTCTAAGTTTAATATACAAAAAATACATTTAGTGATTATTCGATATACTGGTTTCTTTGAGTTTAGATTATTCATAATCGACTTTACCAATAGATGCTGGCTTAGGTTACATTCATAGAATTATTTACTCTAACTATCTAACATATTTTACCAAAAAGTGTTAGGTTTGTAACTTTTCGCTTCACGGCGAAAATATGTTAAGTTTTAACTTGTTCAATCAAAGTATATAATAAGTTTACTTCAACACAGAATTTTTAAGTATACTTGCGATTAAATATTGATACTAAAATTTATTGATTAAAAGAACAGCTATGATATTATTTAATATGGGTGATTATAATTAATTGTTTGTCTTCTGAAAGTATTAGAAATTAGGCGATTTAAAAAAATACATTACTCATAAATACCGACAGCTACTTAAAAATGTTTAAAATTACAAGACATTTTCTGCAGTAAACCATAGATATATACGTACATATATATATGTATATACCATATCTTCTCCCTATGCAGAGCAAATGGCTACCACGTGACGCCTCCAAAATTCTCTGTCATCCATGAGCTGCCTCGCAGCCTTCCAGGTAATACTGGCACCATTTAGTTCCACTGGGTGCATACTATGGATAGTACTCGATGATCTTCCAGGTCACTAGAATTCCACCGGTCGGAGGAAGAGACAGGCAGAAACTAGGCTCTCCGGAGGCATCCATAGTACATGCCCAAGTCAGTTCCAGTGTCGCTCCATGACTTTATGTATATAATAATTATGTGTGCTTTGGGTTCAAATCCCACAATTGCGAAAGGATTTAAAAAAGATAATGATGCAAAACTGGGTGCTTGATATATTGAGCGATAAAATCCATATCCAGATAAGTATTCACATTGTGGTGGTTTATGTGCTTTGTCCTTTGACTATTACATTTTATTTTTGAAAATATTTTAATCCCAAACAAAAATTGATCTTCAAGAGCTAGTTTTATTTAATAAAAAATGATTATAATCTTTGATATTCATAAAGCGTATTAACAAAGGTAGATGGAAAGATGCAAAACGATCATTGCTAGTATTGTTCGATGATATAACTAATTAAAGGGTTGACTTTTGGAGCAGCCATGGTTTATATGTATTAGGTATATGAAATAAGTTCTACAATTATTGATTTAATTCCTATATACGTTTTTAGAAAATATTGAATGATTTATACTTATGTATTTAGTCTATACAGTAAACTTAATACTTTGGTTTATGTCAAAATATACTTATTGAAACTTGTGCTTTTGGTAGAATTTGACGAAAGATATCTAGTACATTGTCATTACGAAGAGATGGAAAATACTCACTTTATAATATACGATAGGTGTGTCGTGACTGAAAAAACAGTTTACTTCATTTACAGTTGGAGGGACGGGCATATTTGCACAGTCTTCACGAATCGGCGAGGGTCTGAGTTGGTTCTAGGAGTCGTTTCATTTGTGAGGCCATTCGATTTTATCGCGTGGAATTTATGCCGATGACTTTCTGATGTTGGTATTTACTCTCTGCAATTGCTTTGTTTACGCAAATATTCCTTCAGCGATTTCAGTCTAAAGCCTGCTTGAGATTATCTGCTACACGTTGAGTTTGTTTTTATCTCGGGCACTTTGGGGCTTTTTAATGGACTTCAAAATAAATGTGGAATAGAAAAAGATCTTTAATCAAAATGCAAAAGCAGTAACTTTACTTCGAACACATTAAGCTTTTACTTGTACGAAAGAAAGCTCGAAAGTTTAAGCTTTTTAAATTGTATACTGTATTCAAAACAAAATAAGTAAAAACATCAATTTAACTATTGGATTACTTACTATAAACTATTAGATTTTCAATTATAAACTAACTACTGTAACTTTTTCTTAAAACTGTTTGTCAAAAATATGCCGTAGAGATGCTACCGAGTTGGTTTGGTATTATGTTATATTAATTTTTATTTACTTATGTTTCAAATTTCAAGATGCTCATCACACAACATTACCTGGAAATGTTCCCATAGTTTGGTTAAAAGCAAAGAGCTTATTAAGTTGATCTTGTGATTTGTCAAACTAGTCGGTATTGTGACATATTTCTACGAAGAATTATTTTGTAGTTTTAAATCATCTATCCTCATGAAAATAATTGCAAACAAAATGATGTATCAAGATTTATTTTTATATTTCAAAGACCCACACAGTTTTCAGCGGTAGCGTATAAGTTAACGTGCGCGAATAGCAATCCGGAGAATACGGATTTGCTCACCAAATCTGCTGGATATTTAAAAAATCTAGAGAATTCAAAGAGCCAATAAATTGTAGTTTCCTCGAAATATAAAAATTAATTTATAGATTGATAGAAATAAAAAAAACAATGTAATAGAATTTATTTATTTATCAACACTTTATAAAAACAGTATTTATATTAAAAATTTATATCATATACAAAACACATTGGGCATATTTAAAAAAGTTCACAGTACACTGAAAAACTATAATTAATACTACAATGTAAAAAGAAGAAGTAGATTTTCTATAAGTAGTACAAATATTAAAAAAAGAGTCATAAGAAGGACATAGTATTTATTAAAGGGTTGTGGTAGTGTTAATAAAAAAATAAAGATTTTTCAGATGAGATGTTCAAAGTTAAAAAATGGAAAATTCAAGATTTGATTTTATAAAATTTGAATATATTCAAATATTTTACTATAAATTATCGATTGTTTTATTTTATCGTATTTATTTATATGTTGCTGATTAGAATAATAAGTCGAAAACAATTAACGGATTCGACATTTTTTTATTAACAATATTACTTTGAAGATGTCAATTTTTCGTGAAAAAATAGAAACTTCTAAGAAAATATTTAAATGTTTGTTGAATTGATCTAGTTTTTTTTAGTTTTTTAGAACTTGAATACAAATATGACTAGAAAAAATATTGCAAAAAGTATTGTTAGTGAATACAAATGAATTAATATTAAATTTATAGCAAATAACTAAGGGATAAACGTATGCAGTCAGGTGTTTAAGATTAAATTTAGATTTAAATTAATAACCTACATAATTAATATTAAAAGGTAGGCAGAAATAGTTTCTAATAAAGTAAGGAATAATTAATTAAGTATATAAATTGTAGGTGAAATATTTGTATATATATTTTAATTCATGGAAGACACACTTGGCGAGAATAGGATATGACTTGTTGTTGAATAGAAAACGTAAAAATGCTTTTAAATAATTACAAAACTGTATAAAAATATTTTTTATCAGAAATTCAACGAAGAAATTTAACAGAATTATGTTTATGACAAATAATTAATCGTATAATACAATTTATTTTAGGTATAACAATTAGTATAATTGTCTGCGTCAACGACACGTAAAAAAGTACAATTTATTTTTCCTTATTATATCTAAGTTGTGATTAATCTAAAACACCTGAACGCGATGGTTCTCTCTGTCGCAGACTATGATGTTTCCATTGGACATGACTGCGATACCCTCAAGTCCCTTGAATTCTGCATCTCCTGATCCCCAGGATCCGAATGCTCTGAGGAAGGTTCCATCTGGGTGGAAAATTTGAATACGGTTGTTGCCAGAATCAGCCACGCAGATGTAGCCTTGGTCGTCTACTGCTACACCCCTGGAAATAAAACAATACATTTATAAATATGTATATCAAATTATATTTTTAAAATTTCGTATTTTTTCCTGAAATATTTAGTATTATATATTATTCAGGTTAAGTTTGTGATACAACAATGTGATTTTTGCCAGACAAGTAAATATTATTTAAGAAGGTTTGCAGAAGAATTTCTGCCACGTAAAGAGACTACTTTGCATTTTGCAGTATATTATAAATAAGTTGCTAATATAAATTCGATACAGCGAACGTAGCGCGATTTGAGACAGGCGGCGTGGTGACGCACAGCTATTAACCAGACCGCCCCGTTAAAGGTAATCGTAAATTTTCGCATCGAATACACGTCCCGGAGGAGTGAAAGGTATATCGCGAAAACCAAATTAAATCGATAATGCTTCACTCCGAGCTTAAAGCTCCATGCTGTAAGTTTGTAGCGAGAGCTTTTAGATTTACCGTATTTTTAAATTAGACCTAATTAATGCATCCGATAAATTAAAGGATGTTTTCCATAAATTTAACACGTTTTAACTTCCCACCAAATTGTTGCTTAAATTGTAAAGTTTGAAATCACATTTTTGCTAATGTCTATGATGTTTACCTAAAGTTTTATAAATACACTGAAAACTTGTAATACATTGCTAATTAACTACTAATATTTCTATTTAATGTTATATATTATAATCATATTTTTTACTTTTTGTAATAACATATTTTGTTTATATTAAAACTTAACTAAACATATGATTATTTATGCATCAATGAAATAATGGAAAATCGACATGTTAATAAAAATCATTTCAGATTTTCAAAACTGTTAATTGAGAAGATGAATATTGAAAAATAATTTAATTATAATATATAACTTCTTAGCCGATCCAATTATGATTGTTGAGTAATTTTAAACTAGTTTAAGAATACAAACGAATGACAGATTCAGAACCAGATGCCTAAGAGACCGACTAATTAACAATACCCGTGTATAAATGCTTTCGAATTATTTCTGATACAGCAGAGATCTACATGTTTCACATTTGGGCCCAATAAGATTAAAAAATACTTAAACACTTTGTGTATTGTATCAGTGATTAACTAGTTTTGGACCACTTTCAATAAATAACTATCAGTTTATATGTAACATAATATGTACAATTCTGATTAAATTGTATATGATTCCCTGTATTATTTTAATCTTCTTTGAAATATTTTAAAAGACACATTTTTGTGAGCATTAGCTGCTAAACAATTAATATCACCAATCTCTCAATCATATAAATCTAAAATAGTATTATACATTTCTGAAAAAGTTTTTCATATATATAAATATTATTATTATATCATTCACATTTTCGATGACACAGATTCTGCAATCTAATTAACGTTTACCGGTATAAATTAAACGTGTATAAGCTACGGTTAATTCCAGTGTTGATATACCGAAAGCTTTAAAGATACACACTGGAAGTATGCATTGACCACTGCGCTTTGTGGTCTAACTTTCACCTCAGTAATTGGAAAATAATATGAAACGACCCATCGTTACTTTAAATTTGGTTTACAAAATAGCAACTTTATTATACTTACGAGCTTTATTGGAATATAAGTATTTAGTAAAGCATACATTTTGCTGCATGTTCTAGCCACCATATAAGACATATAAATATAATACCAATGCGCCAGAAGTCTTAGTTTTAAAATAATGACTGTGCATAAACATTTTTTTTACATACTTTCGAAGAAGAGTACTATTTTGAATAAAATTGATTTGAGATGTATAACAGTAAGCCGAAGAGTTTTGGTTTATTGCTGCAATAATCATATGTTTATAAAGTTACCCAAAACAACCGTATTCTAAGCTTTGAGAATAGGTAAATGTGGTAGATTTTGAGGATACGGTGGTATGACTTCATTCGAAATGAGAAGATAAGAAAACGGACCATGCAGCCACTTATCACTGGTAAATTGAAGCCACGACGCTGGACCTGGCTTGGTCACATATTGCGGATGCCTCAACAGAGTCTGAATATGACCTGCATATTTTTTAAGCTGATACTGGCGGGTGATATGGATTCTTGGAGGCGGTACGTGGTGTCCACATGCTCCACTTAGGATGCGAATATGGGAGAAGAAGTTTAATTTTAAAGTTAATGTATATTCTACTATTTTTTTTTATTTTCTTAAATGACATTCATAACTTAAGACACATTTTTTGGTGATTGTTATAATGTCGCATTGGTGTAACGATATACGTTGTTTATACGTAGAATGCATCATGATTTCAAACGTGCTATAAATGAAAAATATGTTATTTTAAAAAAAATATCGAAACAAACCTTACAGTTTCATTGACCAGTCACTGTCCAGAATATTCAGATAATATAAGAAAAAACCATCTAACGACCCATACTGATTTTTTTTTGTATTTAAAATTAAATTAATTAAAAAGTATACTCAAATTCAGTTGATTTTTCATACTTAATTTTTTACACAGAATTAATCATACGTGTCATAAAATATGAAATATTATACTTAAATAAATATCCGGCTTTCTATTTACCGTATACAATATGAGAGAGCTAATACAATTTCATGGTAGTTGTTTTGATACATTCCAAATTATTTCTTATTAAATAAAGTACGTGAAATTTAAAATAATTAAGTTAAACTTTTCAAAATATATTTCTTGTAGTATATATTCATCTTAAAATAACAACAAACTTAAAGCTGATGATTTTGACAAATTACATGAATTACTTGGTATATTGTTCCCGTGTCATTTTGAATAATTATAATGTGTGAAAGTTACACAAATTTAGGCCAAGCCGAACGGAAATCGGTGGAATGTGTTCATTTATCTTTAGAGCAAATATGTGACACGAAAGAGTTGTCTTTAAGTATCAGAAAGCTTTTAATGTGCAACAGGGTTTCCTGTTTAAAAGTTTCGGTCAACAAGCACTTTTACTTTCAGATGAAAATCAGGCAATTTCAATCGCATTGCAATCAGAAATCGCACATTTGTTATATTATTTAGCAGCGCTTAATTAAAAATTAATATAATTACCATCTGTTTTATAGTTTTCTGTTTAATTGTAAAGTTTTATTTTTCAAAACGAAGAATCTTTAAAAGCTTAAAAAAATCATCAAACCTTTTGTGATATTGATAAATTATAACAATTTTATAATAACATTTTTGGCGCCTTCACATGCGGTGCTTATTATGTTATTATAATAGTATGAGTGCTTACTTGGTCACTAGACATTGCGTGATCCAATACCATGTTGGCATTCATAATTTTTTAAATATAAATAAATAGTGTTAGATGTCTTATAGCAAAAGCGATAGACTAACAACAAATCATCGTGAAACAATAAATGCATCAAAACGAATCTTTAAGCAATACGAATTCATATGCTCTCCTTTTGATTGAATATTTATAAGAATAAGATATATCATAAATGTAACATAAAAAGTAAGCTTTAGATAGTTCAGCGAGCGTAGTGAACGGAAAGTTCCTCTTTTAATTTACATTACATTTAAAAATGTATTTTTAAAGATGACATCGTTACTACTTTATTGATTCGTCGTCTGTTTTATTATTTATATTGATGTTTTATGCTAGTAAATATTTATTGTAACGAAATTGTTATAAAAAATATCTCCATATTTTTTGTAGACAGATTAAATTGATGATATGTCGTATGATACGTAATATAACAATATAATCGATTGACCATAGATTCACCTCCCAAGACGCGCGTTTATACTGAAATGGCACCCAAAGAGAACACGACGATATAAGAGATACTTGGCAATATACCAGAAGATTGAATCCGGCGCGTCTTCAGGCGGCTTGCAGCATGCCCAACATCGGCCGGCTCCGAAATAAATCGAGATACATCTATTAACCACTCGCGGAGGAGACTTAAAATAGGGAACTTGACACCACTGTTTTGAAGAGACAAAATGAGATGCTGTTGTAACATTGTCAAATTTTATCATAACAAAATTCAAACCGCTGGTTACTTGTTATTAATTGATTTTAATACGTTTCTCTTTCCTTAAGTATAATTAATTTTCTTTATTCAATCGACGTTGACAACTTTGGTCTCATTTTATAAATAATATATTTTACTTTAGAATAAGTTTATTTCATTCATTATATTGTTTTCAACAGACTTTTAACCAATGTTATATAATATAATATTGTCTCCATATAGTTGGTAGTGTATGACCCTAGCAATCCAGGGAATACGGGTATGATCCCCCATCTGTTGGATTTTAAAAATCCAAAAATATTGGACTGGATGCCGATCGGGTTGAACAATTGTCGGACAAACAATTCCTAAAAAAAATAATCTGTCAAGACGTCCTCACATTGCAGAGATATGTATACTTTCGGAATGGATATCTTCTCACTGTGTAGATCTATGTACTCCACTTTCAGAGTGAACGTCGTACACATAATAATAATTTAGAATGGTGAATTTATAAATTAAATGGATAATATATTGTTTTTACAAATAACTCAGTAACAAGTTTCTGATTTAGATATATTTTGACTGTGGAAAGGAAAAAAACGCAATTCTTAATTGTTTTTAATCATTAATCAGGATGTATATTATAACCTTATACATGTTCTATCAAAAGAATGTAAGCTGAAATGCCGAATTAATATCTAAATTTATCTTTTAACTTTGAAAAAAGGATGGGCCATAAACTTTGTTCTACGTGGGTTACGTTCTTTTTGCTTTCAATCGCAATCAAATTATATATAATGTAAGGATCTTATAATAACGATTAATATAAATATGTTGGTATTTTGTATTTATATTGTTCATTTAACCCAATAAATAACTAAAACAAACCATTTTCATATGTTCTTTACACGAATGTGGTAGTAGAATTTCTAGTTTTTACGACAACGGCACGACATTTACGACATTGATATTTTTATTATTTATACTACAATTTATTTGTTGCTTCAACAATATTTTAATGAAATACTAATAATCTTAATTTTCAAAATCTTTATATGAAAAATGATAAATTTTGAATCTTAGGTTATTGTATTACAATGCGAAAAAGCGAAATTTTAAAGAAATACTTTTCGTAATTAATATCTTTTAGATAACCTTAGGTTTTTTTATTATGAATTATTATATTTATATATCAAATAAATACCTGTAATTAAGTAAGCCTTAAACATTTGCTCTATTTGTTAATTTAATTTATCGATTGCTCGTCAAAAGTATAAGCTTACCTTGGGAACTTAAACTGGCCCTCCTCTGAACCTTCCCCTCCGAACGAAGACAGGACGCGTCCGTTGACGTCGAAGATTTGGACGCGGTGGTTGTTGCTGTCGCTGACGATGACTCTGTTGGTACTGCTGACTGCAATGTAGTGAGGATGCTCCAGCTGGCCGGCTTTGTGACCGTAAGACCCAAATTTGCCGACGAAAGTGCCATCAGATTGGAATACCTTGATAAGAATAAGAACAATAAAAATTATATAACGAAATTTTTCCTCACACGTGTTACAATTTATTTTCGTTGTGGCATCTTTAGGTAAATTACCTTTACATGAAAAAAAAACCATCAATGTATAACTATTCCAATCATTATCAATAATAAAACAGCTTCTATTTTATTGAATTTAGAAACACTTATTCGTGTATATGTTGATATTTATTAAAACTTCCGTCATGTGATTATGGCAAAATTATTAAAAAAAACTTATTTTATGATATAATAAAAAAACACTCAAGCCTTCAACAGCACTTTTTCTATTTCTAGTGATAAATTTTCTCCGGTTGTTAAAGATAAACCAGCATATGGTTTTTAAATAAGATTTGTCAATCGAATTAAATATTTTACATAATTTATACCATACGTATACAGCAGGGTTTCTCAATTTTTTTCTACAATGGAACACTTCTCTAGCCCGGAAATTTTAACGGAACACTTAGTTTATTTTTTTAGGTTGGGTAATTCTTACTAGTAAGAAGATCTTTAAATTTGTTACAGTGTATAAAAGCTTTCCAAATTGTCACGGAACACCCAGTCACCTAGTCACCTAGTTTGGGAAATCCCGGTATACAGTATGGTTCAGAAAAAACAACGTTTTGTGAATCATATTTCTAATAGTGATACGTTCATTCGTAAATTTTACTCAAGTTGTATGAGAGTCTTCAAATACAGTAAGGTAATGAATTAAAAAAAACGTTGTTTTATTCGATCCCTTATAATAAAATAAATATTTTGAGAAAATGGAATAAGATAATTGAAAGCTTAAGCTATATACCAAATATTTCACACATTACTAATATATTTACTCGTATTTGTAACAAGATATTCATTTTCCTTTCAAATCAAATTTCTTTATAACTAACATTCAAACATTTTGTATAAAAACTTTACCATTCACAAATATGTAATGTAAAATAATTATAACTAAGACATTGGTACTTGAAGCGGAAATTATGATTTCAGTTTGACAAAAGTTTTGACGTACTTTAATGTATATTTCCATTTCCAAGGATATCGCTTGAATATAGTTTGTTTGAAGAAATATTGATGTAATAAGACATTTCCAAATGCTTCAGTTTGTGACAAGGAAACGTTCGGAGGATACGAAAAATAAAACAGCTGTTAAAAGTTATATAGTTTTAAAAGTGGCAACTTAAAATGAGAAGCAATTTTCTTTAAAGTACAGATTCTTTTAACAGTTGACAATTATTTTGAAAGTCGTGATAAAGGGAGCCATTGCCACAAAGTAAATAGAACGGTTTAAGATAGCATTTTAAAGAGTGCCCATATAAAACTTTATTCCCCTTTCAAAACAAACTTAATGATTGGTGACATAACACGAATGAGGTTTATTTCTGGAGTAAAACAGGAAAACTTTTTATATAAGCTTTTTCTAAATATGTTACATATGCCAGTCTGGTTGCTGACTGATCTAACCCTTTAAATACTACCATTACATATCAGATCATAAATAATTTAAAGCCCTACACATTTATACCTACGCTTAAAGTAAACATATTAATATTGTTTTGTTCGTTTGTATTATTTTATGAAATGATTTATTTATTACCTACCAATATTAACATGTAAGTAGTTGATGATCATTATATGATTAAATTAATCGTACTTATAAAATACATTAGTGAATAAGTTTTCTATTTGTATTTGGTAATAGAGTTTCATATATATATTGTTATTATAAGAGCATGTGTCAATATTCGTATTATTTGTATGCAATATATAAGAATTCAATATTTTTACGGCACAAACAAGACCTGTTGTTATCATTAAAAGCTGATAGCATAAATATATATCTTTATATAAATATCTCATATTTTATAACATCAGTAATAGAAATAAAAATTGTTTAGTTAAGTTGAAAAATATGTCATGATTTTATTCTATTACACAACTTAAAAACGATAAAATACATCATAAAAATATATGGAATACAACATATACATCTTTTAGAATTAAGAGGTTTTCATATCAATTTGATTGATGTATTATCACAATAAGACTACTCTAAAACAATCAACTTTGTGAATTGGATTAATCCCTTTGCCATATTTATTAAACAATATTTGTTTAAACTTTAATGGAAGATTAATACAAATGAAACGATTTCTTTTGAAATAATCATTGCTTTTTTATTGTCTTCACTATTTCCAAGTTTTGTGTTTTGTAATAAAAAGAATACCGATTCAACAGCTTTTTCATGTATTTGTTAGACACATATAATACTATTTGTCTATTTGTTTGTGAAAAGGACCATTTTTATAAGATATATTACTAAAAATAAAAATGTCTTTTTTATAAGGATGTTTTTAAGCCGAATGGAATCATATTAAAAAGAAAAAATAAAATGTACTGCTCGTTTTGCAGTTTATCTAAATTATTCCAATTAGTCTGTACCATAGATTAATAGTTAAGAATTTACGAGCGGCTTAAGAATTTTACAGAATTACACTAGCTTAAAAATTGATCACCCAGCAAGTTTTTAATTTTACCCTAGTCTACCTAATGTGCCCACCCGCTCCGTCCTTACACCTAAGTCTTAATCAGGCGTATCCCAGAGCTTTGATACGGAGAAGCGATCTACTTTATTCGACGGAAATATCCCGGAAGTAAATATAAATTACACAAAGACTTAGGTTGCCACGCACTTAAGTATGCTGAAGTTAAAAGAAATATAATGATAAAAAAGCTAATTCTCTATGAGTAGACTGGTTATATTGTGTTAACGAATATTGTATTACGTATTTACACATAATAAGTAGATTTTTTTATTCACACGAACGGCTATTCAAATATAAAAAAGGTTCGATATTTTATATCAAATTCGTATTACCGGTTGTAGGATATGCGAACGGATATAATTTGAATATGAAAAATGTTCGCCGTTTTCGGTAGATTAAGTTTATTTCTTGCTGCAAATAGGTCCTATGAAAACATTGTTTTACGAAGGAGGAAATCTATTTTTAGGCGATATTCAATTTACTCAAACAGATTGGCCCAACTGTCGCGGCGAGTGGACATAAAAAATTGACCCTTTCCGTCGTCGCAAAAAGGTTGTTACTCGAATGCAGGGCCGCAACTAGGGACGCAGCTGCCCATATAGTGAATTATTCAGAAGGTCGCGATAAACCTTGCGCTCAATTTTTTAGAAATATCAGTGTCCTTGATAACAACATGGCATTTGAAAAGGTTAGTTTATTTTATTCTAAGATGTGATAGTTTCCTACCAGATATGATGGCGATTGAGAAGACAATGACGATTTAATACAATTATTTTTATAAATATCTTCTATCTACACGAAGTAAATTTAAATGAATATTATTAAATAAACAATTTGCTTATTATACTTTCTAGACCTTCTTAGATTGCTGATTTTTTTGTCAAGAACCCTTTCCTGTTTAACAAATTGTACCATTAATTTTTCATATAATTTATAATATATATGCTCATAACATGCAATGATGGTTTAAATGTATTATTAAAGTTTTAAAACTATTAACTGAATAAATGGCCATAACATATGTCACGTGTTTGTTGTAAGATGTCAAACAAGCTTCGATTTATTCGAATAAATTCGAAGAAAATGTGAAATATTTGTACTTCTCGATACAACCTTAAAGACAGTTTAAAAATAGTGAATTTTAACTGATATCAAAAATTTTTCGTTGATCATTCTTAAATTTAATATTTAATATTAAATTAGCAATATTAAGCGCTTTTCTAAGTATAATAAGCAAGCACTTCTCATGTAAACTACTAAATTACAATGAAAAGTTTTTTAACAAGTTTTGATAATCACAAAACTTGGTATAAGTAGCTGGTTGACATATTTTTTACATTAAACTTAATCTAAGCCAATCACCAATCAAAAAAAAATGTATAAAAAAAAACTAATAATCAAGTAATCTAGGACAATAATTATTTTAATTATTTAAAAGCCGCCTCTTAATCTGGCCGCTTGTGTGCAAGGCTTACATCGCCCACCAAAACGCAACGGCTCTGCTCTTATAGACGACTGAAAATTTTTCCTCTGTTCTTATATTCATATAGAAAAGATCGACAATGTTCGATCAACATACATTACTTATTCAAGAACTTTCCAGATAATCTTCAAGTTTGTCCAGGATCTCTAAAGTTTTCTTTTTGCTGAGAAGCTTTCTTCCGAAGAGTACCTATTAGATATTCTACATTTTCACATTACATGTGATCCATCAAATACTATCAAGAAAAACAAAAATGCATTATGTTAATATCTTTCTATATATAAACATAATTACTTTCCATACTCATAAGCTCGATATGTTGTTCCTCTCTTTTTAAAACCCTTTTCATGTATATGTTATAATGATACACGAAGTAGCACTATTAAATTCGAATAAGCACGAAGATAAAACACACCTTTATATCAACTTAATTGTATACGTTTGATTATTTGATTGTACGTTCGTTGTTTATATTTGCGGTGATATTTAATTATGCAAAGTATAAAAACAGAATAATGAGTATAAATACCCACGGTTAAAACTGTGATGTTTTTAATTTATTGTTTTCATAACATAATAGATACAATTAATATACATATTCTATATACGATGTTCAGATATTATTAAATAATGAATAGCTGACAGAATAAAAGCCGTTTATGGTAACTATTGATAAAAGCAGCTTAAATTTTTGTCATAATTTTTTATAGATATTTTTTTATGTTTAATACAAAATAAACTTACTTTGTATCAATCATATATTTTAATTATTTAGAACTTACGAATTATTGAATTCTTTTAATATTTTATAATACATAATATAACTAGAACAAAAGTAAAGGCGAAACAATATGTATAATACTACTATATCGCAGATATACAATACCAAGATATTCAGAAAATATCATTTTGGTCGTCAGCATAAGTATTTTTTTTAGGGATTGCCATAGCGTGACTAAAATTCGTCTTATTTACGGCTCATGACAAAGAAATATTTCGTATGCCACATAGCAAAATAATCCAAGACGCAAGAACTCTCTGAAGTCAATATTATTCAATTAAATTACTTACTTGTGAATGTTTTTGACAAAAAAAAAATATAAATTTGATAGTAAATAAAAAAAATATGAGCTTTTTTCTTTTTTTACATTTTTACATTTACAATTTATACAGCGTGGTATACGAGGTATTGCTTTGTCATGAGCAGTCTACTATTACGCATGAAGGTTTCAACACTTAAATTTTACACACGCAAGCTTTTTTGTAAGTTATGAAAAAATATAGCAGTTTTCTTATCGTCAGAAAAATCAATTTACTATCAAAATAGCTCATTTCTATTTAGTAAAAAAGCCGGTATATTAAGTTTTTTACTCCGTAAAGGCGTTATAAAATTCATTCAAGCTTATTTTCAAAGTTATTCAAACTAAAATGAACGGAAAAAATGTTGTTGTATATCAGTATATTACATTTAATGTAGTACGTTGAAGATATAAAAATAATTTAATGCAGAAAATATGTCACATATATATAATATTTAGATCTCACTTTTTATGTAAGATGATTTTACTGTTGAATTAATAGTTAGTAAAATGATTATCCACTGGACACAAGCCCCATGGATATTAAGCGCCAGTCAATAACAACCTCAATAGAAATCCACTTTCATTCCCCGCATAAACCCTCCAAGGACGAAGTTAGAATAGTTTTTATTGTGATATGTAAGTATAATAATTATTTTTTATCCCCGGTAGCGTATTCGGTGGCGTGCGCGCCTAGGGGTCCGTGGAATGCGGGTTTGATTCCTCATCTGTCGGATTTTAAAAATCTGAAAATACAGGACTGGATGCCCATTTGTTTGAGAAATTGTCTGACAAACAATTATCGTGAAAGATAATATGACTAGACGTCTTTACATTGCGGATATCCATATACTCTAGTTTTGGAGTGGATATTTTCACACACGGTAGATTTATATGCTCCACTTTAGGAGCGAACGTAGTATAAGAAAAAGGAAATAATAAAAAACTTTCATAATAAAGAGCGTATGAATCGTCACCGTGTGAAGATATCCATCCATTCTGAAAGTAGAGTATTTATTATTCACGAGAATTGTTTGTCAGAAATTTTCTCAACCTTCCAATTCTGCATTTTGATTTATGAAATCCAACAGATGTGAAAATCGAACCCGCATTCTTCGGATTACAAGGCGTGTACGCTAATCTATAAGCTACCGGCGACATTTAAAACAACATATTTTACTATGATTTTCAAATTAGGAATATGTTATCGTTTATATAATATAAAATATATTGAAATTTATGTTACAAATAGAAATAACTACAAATAGAAATAAAAAATGATAGAAATAACTAAAAATGTTGGATGACGTTTTCATGGTGAGTGATTATCAAAGACCACGTAAACCATCAAATATGAAAGGCCCTGATGTATTCATATAAATGTGAGCTTAAGTCATAAGGATATTGATGAAGTTAAGTATTTCAACCCTTCATTTCAAAATGATTCACAAATGTGTGCACTTATACACTGAATTAAGTTGAATAAAATATTATTACTCAGTACAAAGTAAGTAAATACGTAAGAACGTGTAGCTGTTAAATAAGGTTTATAAATATGTTACAAATTAAAAGTGTGCTGGTGAAGTCAAAGATTAATGATGTACTGTGATAGCTCTCTCACCTGAACTCTGTGGTTTTCCTTGTCACAGACATAAATGAACCCAAGGGCATCGGTGGTGATTCCCCAAGGGTAGTTGAAGCGTCCGTCGCCGGTTCCCTGGCTTCCAAAAGATCGCAAAAAGCGGCCAGAAGGGTCTAGAACCTGTTTAAAAAAGCATTTCAGTGTTAAAGGAATAATGAAGTTTTGGCCGCATGAAGTATTTTATGGTTCCTACAGCTTATCTTCGTAATAAGGGTAAATCTCTATTGTATAATAAAATTGTCAAGAATTGTCCAGAAAAATCCTTTTATCGGCCAATACTTTTTGAGCCTAAAACATATCTATGGACGACATGTATAACCACGTAAGTCACATTTTTTTTTATTACTGATTCTCTAAGTCGATGAAATGATGTACACTTGCGTCTATCACACACATAAAGTGCTGTTTGGAGAATGTTATAGTATACACAAATAGTAACATTGTCTCTAACTCCATCAATGTTCAACATTTTTTTTATCATTAAGTAGCTTTCAAAAATTTGCTTGATATCCAAAGCTCATCGGATGTACATGGCAACTATACTTTAATCCAGTTTTAGCTATTGTCACATATTTAATAAATATATAATATATCACAAAAGAAAAATCTCTTAATTAAAAAACAATATTTTTTGACTTGTGTTGGTTGTTAGGCATGATGTATATAATTATATGTTATGAAATAGAAAAATTAGTCATGAAGACAATTTAATGCATAACTAAAACTTTTTATACACGATTTATTAAATTGTTAATTAAAAGTTACTTATTGGTTTAATTAGTACAATACATTTGGATTGAATTTGGTGTCATTCAAAGAACTGATATATGTATATTTAGTGCCAATAAGTACAAAAAAACACTAATTATAATCATAATGTTATCAATTCTATATTCCATTTGTATGAATCAATGCACTGCATTTGTAGTAAGGTTGTATCCGTCTTCAAAACGAAAAGCTTAATTGATGGAGGATGATCGTTCAGACTAAAGTGAACGTATAAATTTAATCTACACATGCACCCGAAGAGGTAATGTTTGTTTACCTTAAAGGTATGCTTGAGAATTAACATATCGTCTGGAGTTGGCATATTAATAACATACACTCTCGAGTTAAGTGAGTGATTAACGCAAACAGACATCGCAAATTTCTGAGGTGTCGACGAAAGGAAGAAATGTCTAAAAAATATTGAAATAAATTACGCGTGATGACATGTTATTATTTTTGCGAAGTTTTCGGATGAAATATTCAAGTAGTATTAAGTTGCTTAAACTTCTTCCATACTACTATTATGTAGCTTAATTCTGAAGAGGAATATGTATTAAGTGACGCATTTTTTCAGACTTATGCGTGGTACTAATTGATAACTCTGCGACTTTGGCTAATATTGCTCTGTATGTCTCTGAAAACTATCTGAGAGATCGAGAATATCAATTATTTTTTATTCCTAAGTGGGAGGACTATCCTGTTAGTTGTCATACCAATTTGGAGAGCAATGGTGATGTTTAACGACATTGCCTCGGATATTGATATATTCCACCTGTGTGAGGGTGAGCTTAGATGGATGCTATTGTATACATTATTAGAATTTGATTTATCTAACTTACTTGGTACACTCTTTCCTTCCTTTGGTTTTTTGAAAATTCTCTTTTTATTTATTTTTTATTTTTATAATATTGCTTTTGTTTTTAGCATAATTTGAAAAACTTAAATCGATATTTTTGCTATTATCATATTTATGTATTTACGTATTGTAAATTTGTGGTGCTGATAATTTGTAATATTAAAACTATTGGAAAATAAATAAATAGCCAATAAAACACTGATATTCAATAAATATTCTTCGCGGAAACTGAATTTAAGTTTACAAATATAAGTGTTTTTTTAACTTCTGAATACATATAATGATATAATATATAATTTACATGTATATATATATCGATTGTGGAAAGGAAAAACGACGTAACATATTTAAAAAAGTACAGGAGATATAAACTTTACAAAATTAAATTTAAAAAAAACATAATTTAAAAAAAAATATCTTATGATTTTGCCCTAGGGTCCAATGTGTTAAAAAAGAAATCTTGAAATGCACAAAAATTAAAATTTTGTTTTGTTTATCAACTCATAATTAATTTGATACGTTAATTAAAGAAATCCACTAAATTTATTGTGGTGGAAGTCTTCATTTTTAGTCGCGAATTTCACGAACCATACTTATTTCAAACTTAAAAGTTAAATTTAGATACGAATTCAACATTTTCAGCTTATTTTTTTGTATGCATGGTGATTATTGATAAAAAGCTGCTTAGCAAAGACTGAGCGTCACATCCTATATTATTTTTATAACCAAATAAATATGTGGTGCAGTTCAAAGAGCCCAATATAACTTTCAAATTGGCCTGGTATATTTTTTCGATGTATCATTTTTAAATAGCTTTGAGTTGTCAAATTAATACTTTATCAAGTAACTTTCAGCCAATAGTAAGGTGTAAGCAACGTTATGCTTTTGATATATCTTATCGGTTAAAAGAGAGATTTAAAAATTATATTTTAGAATTTATAATAATTCAGTTAAGTGTTAATAATTCGCTGTTACGAGACTCATTATTACTTGAACTCACTATCTTTTGGCTAAATATCTAACTGTGGTAAAGTATGCTGACCTGTATTCTGTGGTTATATCTGTCCGCAATGATATACTGGCCGATGCGATTAACGGCCACTCCGGCTAGGCAATCGAACTCTCCTTCGCCACTGCCATATGCTCCAAACTCCTTGACGAAGATCCCATTTGCATCAAAGACTTGGACGCGATGATTTGAGGAGTCAGCGACTACCATCGAATTATCGGGCCCCACGGCAATGCCACGGGGCCACGTAAATGATCCGGCCTCGCTCCCCCGGCTTCCTACCTATTAGTCAAATAATGTTGACGATCAATTTGGCTAACAAAAACACTCTAAAAAAAATTTATAACATATTTTAAATTTCGATTTTGTATTTTTTAAATTAAATTTTGATACGATATATATGAATACTTATACCTAATGAACTTATTCTCAAAGATACTATACGTACAAAATTATATAAAATGTATTTATTATGACTTTTAGTATGAGTTTCATATTATAAAATCATGCACTTAACCCCTTGGTTGCCGAAATCATCTTTGGTGAGAATTGCCAAATTCGATGTCATCATTGAGGAAAGTATCGGATATGTTTGTGATGATGTGTGTGATATTGCACGTATAGTCTAGACAGCGAATTCTTCAGTATTTTCTTCTACCATCGTTCATGCAGATTCGTAGGATTTCTGCATATCACTCTCAAAAGCCTCGGCAACCAAAGGGTTAAATATATAACCATGAACTTGAATAATAAAGCTTCACGAGAAATCTGAAAATTTGTTGTTTAAAATGCTGATTTTTTTTAAAGATCCTGAAAGATAATTACATGTACGAATATGTAATGTAAAGTTGGGAGGATGTGAAGTTTAGTTATACATTTAAAAAAAAATCTTTTAAGGTAGCAATTGAGAATATCTCAAATACACGAAATGTAAAATAATGCTATGTCGTAAAAGAGTTTACATTTTATAGTCTTAAAAATGACGTTACAACCAAATTGAATTAAAAGAAACATAAAATCATAATGCCATATAATAATTTAACCGTTGCCTCTCCTGTATCTTAGAGGTTAGCGTATGCGACTCAAAATCTATAGAATTTGGGTACGATTCCTACACCTGTCGAATTTGAAAAAAATCCAAAAATGCAGAATTGGATGCCCACTGGGCTGAGCAATTTTCTGACATACAATTATCAGAGAAAATGTGTCAAAATATATTTCCAAATTGTGGTGATATATTCACTCCATTTATGGGGGGGATCTCTTTGTACTATGTAGATTTATATGCTTCACTAACGGAAGGGACATGGTAAAAAAAATATGTTTACTAAATAGTTCAAATGTAATTTAAGATTTTTTAAATTTAGTCACAGAAAACTCGAAATAAAAGATATTAATTGCGTTAGATTGAATTTGTTGAAGTAAAGAAATTAATTATTGTGTAGATCATCCCTTATAAATATTAAATTATGCAATTTTCATGTAAGCATATTTTTTCCACATAAATTTCTCTGAAACACATTTAATTCCTAAAAGTCGTTGTGTGTCTAGTATATTATAGTAAAATAATATATGATTGTAAAATGGCATTGTAGGGAAAACCAATAAATTGTGTATTTAAAATATTTGAACAGTACCTTGAACAGTTGCCGCCGCTTTTGTAGATACTGGCTTCTAGGGCTAGAACCTGCCACTGCGAAACCTGACAAAGTTTATTTAAATTAAATATATTTTGCATTGGTTGAGAGCTTTTCTAAAGTTTTTCATATACCACAAAACAATACTGAACAAAATCAAAAAAAATTGACGTTACAAAAATCGTGATCATATGAAAATAAATACGAGTAATTTTCTTGTGTATTCTATAGTATTTTTTCTGAACGTGGAAGCTTATTGTCAGTTTGATAATACTAATAACAAATAAGTTTATTTGATTTATTAATACAATAGGAGAATTATTTATTAATAATTATGCTAAAAAATTACACGTGTAAGTGAACAAGAAAATGAACTAAATAAATAAATCTATTTTTTAATCACGTATGATAGAGTTGAAATAATATAGACATTAAGATAACACATTATTATTTAAATAGTTGGCTATCTTCTCGTTTGAAAATTTAATCGCAGCTGTGAATCCATTGAATTTAATATAGCTGTATGAAGGAAATTAATGACATATATAGCTACATGACACTGAGTTTCGTAGCTGCGATTAGGTGGTAGAGTCGTTCAGTATGGAATGAAAGTTGTCACAGTGACGTAAGTAATAAATGAAATTTCTCAAAAAATGGCTTAGTTTTAAAATAAAAACTAAAGAAACACAACAAAAAAACTTTGTGAAATAAATATTTACATCTTTGTTAACAAAGGAGAAAGAAAAAAATCACAGAGTACAATTTAGTCTAATGATTAAAGGTAACTAATTTATGCAGAGTAAAAACATGAACTTTGTGTGTACCAAGTAAAACTAAATAGATTTGAAGGTTTTTTGGCAACTTTCAAAGAATTGTTTTCACTTCACTAAAAACTACCTAATTTAAAATATTTTCGTTAAATGCACATCAGTTTTAAAATTACAAATAAATGATACAAATTTATATACATTGCTAGTGAGTACGAATATTACAATATTATATACATTTGTAATAGTTTATGTTTATGTATATTATAATTTTATATCGACATACTAATTTTACTTAGTTATATACATATTATATTGTGTAACTTAAAATTTACTCACATGTTAAATTAATTATAAATTCAATATTACAAAATACATATGTTTTATTATTTTATTCATATAATGATTCAAATAATACCAGATACATAGACATAATTATAAAAATATTATGTTGAATAATAAAAGCAAAAAACTTTTATTTACATTTGTAGAAAATAATTTTTTTTTTATGTATTTATTGTTTGTGAATTAATTTACAATATTTTCTTCCTTTATAGTTTAAGTCTCATAGTTTTTTGGAATGAGTTATCACATATTATTTATGTGAAATATATTTTTTGTTGATTCTTTTATTTGAAAATCATAAATTCTCCTGGCATAAAATTAGATTTCATTCCGTTTATTATAGTATGAATTCAGTGTTAATATTTTGTTCAATATTTAACAAGTCCTCTTCGAATCATATGGAGCATACGTTCGCAGTATAATACTTATCTTTTACGTATATTAGTTGTAAACCAATCGCTCAGTTCACTGAGCTTTCATATCCTGAATTTAAATTCACATCAGAGACATGTTGGTTTTTTCTAGCTATTCGACTTAAATCCGGACCGGTAGTCATAGACGTCACACATTTAATAATGGCGCCTAATATTCAACATTATTTTCTTTTTAAGTCTCATATATTTTTGCGTGTCTCTGTGGTTAGATTTCTTTCATTTGAAAGAAGGCCACATTATTGCCATTCAAAAACCATCTGTTAATTGGTTTATCTGCGTGTTGGTCTTTGGATTCCACGAATGGAATTATTATTTATTTGGAGACAAAATATGTTAGACGATATTTGGTGTGTTTCAAAAATATAAATTTTCACGTGTTGCAAAATGTTCATTTTAAATTCTCGGTGTTAAAGTGTTACATTTACCTGGTGCTTTTGAGTTATGGCTGACTAAAACTATCTGCTATGTCAGTATGCGGACTGTTAAGGAAACCAATGTTTATGCTTATTAACCGGTAAACGTTCGTGTTTATGCATAAGTGGTTTTAATACTGGACCTGCGTTTGTTACATACAACCTGTTTAACAAGATCAAATATTATAATTTATTCCACAGCATATCAAGCCCATACATCTTGAGGGTTATTTTTCATCGCGTATTTTATAAGTGCAATAAAAATTAACTGATATAATCTTTTAATTTAATTCTGTGCTTAAAAATCCTTTCCAGCATTATTTTTTATGAAACATTTGTTATTTTCAGAAAGTTTTTTTTCTGCTACTGTAGATAATTTTGTTTTTGAAAAAAAAAAGATTTTAAGTGGTTATTATCATAAAAATAATAAATTTAATTCAAGAGAACTACAATGAGAGTTTTAAACCGCTTAAAATCTAATACAACTCCACTGAATTGGCGTATTGTTTCGAAATTAAACATCAAAACACACAAGGAAGTTGTTATTTTTAATAATATGCAATAAAAATTGATACTGAAAATTTGTTTTCCGTTACTTATCTAACAATTGTCACCAAAATCACGTTAATATTTGCAAAAGCTTTCAGAAGTTTCAATCAGGTGTCTTACTTAAAATATATGACCGAAAATATGAAGACTTTTCATCTTAAACCAATCATTTATACCAGTGTCACTGTTATGAGTTATTGTCATATATTCGATTCCAAATACTTATAAGTTCAATACTGTATACAAGATACTAGACCTTTCCTTCTTTTATGAAGAGATAATTGTATGTATGGTCAACGTTTTCTGTATTTATCATGTTTATAATTGGGTGTTTTTCTTCAATCATTGTTATGAATATATTTTTTTGCCATGCTGTGAGTATATAATTGTATTCTTCTATTGTATTATTTTCAATGAAATGTATTTCTCTTTGAATATCTCTGTTTTACTTTGTTGCATGCCTTGTGTTCAATTATATTAGTGTTTGTTTTTAATATTTTTATCTCATATCATATGATGCAGTTTATATGTTGTTAATATTATGGACGAAAACATAACACGCGTAACAGATATCATGAGTTTATCGCTAAGAATAATTTACCTGCTACCACTGGCGTAACTGCCACCGTAGGGGAGACGGGGGAGCCTGGCGCGTTTTTTTGGTCGTCATCAGAACTCGCCACCTCTCCTGCCGACCTTAGTGGAAGGCCAAGAGACAATCGTCTAGCGGCCGCTGAAGCCGTAGAAGATGATCCTGACCCAGTCGCTCCACTGGCCGCATCTCGTTCTCCTTTTGTTGCTCGATTGCCGTACTTGTCTTTCAAGTAACGTGCCCAAGAGCTATACGCTGCACCGTCTTTTTCTCCTGCAGCTGGTCGTTCTGGAGATGTTTCTCTAGATTTAACCAACGCGTGGCTAGATCTACTCCTTGCCAAGTCACCGGTAGATGATGTACCATAGCGAGACGCTAAGTACGCTGATGGAGAAGCTGTTGTTGGAGAAACGGGTTCATCTAAGTCATCATCATCGTTTGCTCCAAATCCGGTGTGACTACTGCGACTACGGGCGAGACGGTTACGGCGCTCTTTTAAGGCTAAGTACCTTGAGCGACCGGTTGGATATTTACTTTCGTCATCGTCTTGGGCTGCAGCACGAGATGAACTATACCTAGACATATCTTCTTCTTCAGCTGGTGCAGCAGAAGTTTTAGTTTTGTTTAAAAAACGGCTCTGATAGCCTGAAGGGCCGTAACGCGATGTTGGTTCTTCTTCAGCCGGAGCTGGTCTAGTTCTATATCTAGTCGAAGCTGCGGGTTCCTCTTGCTTACCGTAAGGGGGTCTGGCGTACGTCGATGGGGCATCGTTTCCAGTCTTGTTTTCTTGAGCAGTTTCCCTGGCATTAGAACTTCTCGCTAAAAGCGGACCAATATCGCTCTTTGCCATGGCTTGTGATTCAGCTCGTCGGGTGGTCTCATCTTCGCTCTCTTCTGAAGAATCTGTTTCCTCCTCGGAGCTGGTGTCTGTTTCCTCGGTTGATTTTGATACAGCTTCAGCGGCAGGCTGCGGAGTAGTCGTCGGCCTACCGGTACCTGCGCCTAAAAAACGGCTCTGGAACGGCCGTGGGGCAGCAGTTTCCTTCTTTTCCGCTTCTGTGGAAGACAAAGATTTTGTGATGCTGATACAGGTTTACTTTTGTTATAGTATATTTTGTTTAAGTTCTGCTGTCTTATATGTCACACCTGTATTTTTTGGTGGAGGAACAACTGCAGGTGTTCCCTCTGATGAAGCGCTCGACTCGGAGCTATCTGATCTAGTAGCTGCCTTTTTAGGAGCAGCCGGTGGAGATTCTCTGCGGGCAGCTGCGGTTACCGCGGGCGTGGTGACGGATGGTTTACGAGGTGGTGTTTGCGGTCTCGTAACTCCACTAGAATCGTCCGACTCTGCGTCTGATAAAGCCTGGGAACACCATTCAAATAAGTCCAATTGGTGTTAGCTGGTACATGCGACTTCACATTCGATTAAGATATATAGAGGTATATTGTATTAGACTGGTAATGGGTAGTATTATATTTTCAAGATAAAATAATTAAATTTCTATAAAAATTACTTATTTAATATTGATATTAAAAAATAGTGCTGTCCATTTGCACATGAGACACTAAATATACGATACTTTGTTATTCCAAACTGTTTAGTCGTACATTATATTCATTCTTTTAAAGTAAACATCCAACTGTAAGGAAAGAATATTCCAGTTTTATGTTGTGATGGTATCCAGTGAAGTGTCTTATGTTAGCGTGTATTGTGAAATGTGTATATAATTTCATATCAATATATTATAATATATATCCAACTATTTCTATATTGGCGTCTACGCTTTTTTAATGTTAGTTATTTTATCTATTGGCAAAGCGAAAATTTATTTATTCTATGAAATATATTTAATTTGACTTTTCAATTTGTCAAGTCATCAGTCTTCCTCTACACTCACCTCCCGTGCGGGAGCGGCTACCGGTGTTCTTTTTCGTTCTTCTTCATCTGTTCTCTGTTTTAGTGCTGCAACTCGTTCTGCCGCAGGGCGTTCTGCTTCTGCGGTTGAAGAAGATGCTCCTTTATTTTGCCTTTTTATCCTGGCTATCTCATCATCTTCACTGAGTTGGCGAGTGGCGGGAGCAGGCGTAGGCTTTTTAGGCTGGGGTTTGGGTGCTTGGACAACGGGTGGTGGTGGAGCTGGGGCAGGTTCTTTGACCTTCTTCTTTCCAGATTCACATTCCTGCAAACGTTTCATTACCCGTGGAGAATCAGTCAGGCGGAATATACCGCTCAATGGACCCCTCGCAACATCTTCTGTATCAAATACTTTCTCTTTCTGATTTTCAGGGTTAAACCGAACAGCTTTGCTGCTTTGTTCTGTATCAGAATCATCGCCTTGTTGTTGACTACGCACAAACCTTGATTTAAAGCGCCTTGGTCTACTACTATCATTATCATAGCCGTATTCATCGCCACCGTAGTCTTCTGTTGTCCTTCCGTATCTTGAAGAATCGCCGTATTTGTCAGCAGCTGGAGCGGGTCTTCTGTCTCCAAACTTGCGACCTCCTAAAACAGGCTCATCAGCTCCTTCACCATAACCTCTATCACCATAGCCTCGAGATTCCTCTTGCTTACGGAATTGAGTGGCTAGTCTATGATCACTCTTAGATCTCATCAATCCTGGACCACCACTTTGAGATTGCAATGTTCCTCCAGTAACAGCCGATCCACTATTTGTGAAACCGGTGTTGGCTGTATTTATGTTAAGTTCTCCGTATCCTGCAACGTGGAGTACAAGTTGATTAGGATCGTGAGCCATTACAAATCTCACTCTTCTGCCATAATCACTAGCTTCATAGTCAAAGTTTCTTATAAAATCAACGGTTTTTAAGAAAATTTCTTTGGCATCCATCAACTCTGTATCTTCCCAATCAACATCTTCATTCATATGTTTATCAGCCAAGTCACAATTACTTGAAATATTTGCTATCTCCAACTCAAGATTATCTTTCAGCGTTGACAAGTTTCTTAGCTCAGTTCCTAAATATCTATCAGTTTCACAACGCAGATATTCAGTTCGATCTTTGAGAGCCTTTCCTAACCTTCTATGGATTTCGTCTATTTCTTCTGAGACGGATGAGCAATTGGTTTGCAAACTTAGGGAATTCTTTTCTACTGCTGCTAATATATCCTGGAGTCTATGAATTCCTCTTCTTACTTGGTTGTTTATTCTTGCAATTTCTCTCCGCAAGATGTCCATATGAGCCCCTTTGCAATCGGAACACACTTTCTTGTCACAATGTCCGCAGAGTCCGCAGTAAGCTTTCTCTGTACAGACATTGCACCGTTCCATGATTTGGTTGGCAGTTGGATCGGGCAGCTCTCCTGAGATCTCAATGTGGAGTTCAAGAAAACGCTGCAGGGTGACATTGGTTGGAAATCCTTGTACTCCTTGGTATGGGATGCGATGTTCTGCACGACATTCAGGACATTTAACCTGTTGAAAAAGAAGTAAATTCATACATTAATACATTTTGATATGAATTCTTAAATTATTATCCTCGATGGCTTGCTAACCTAACCCAAAATATTTTTTGAATGGCAAATAAGTTAATATATTACTTAGTAAATATAATAATAGAATTTTATACAACTCATGATTGAAATACTATATGCATGAAAAATTTAAGATTTTTGTTGCATCTGTATAAATATATTAAAATGCATTTTTAAAGTTTTGAGTTTCTTGCTTTATTATAAATTAATTCATATGATTAAATTTAAAACTAAAATAACATTAATAACACGGGAGTTGCTTAAAAAAAAATAATAAAAGTATGTTTGGAACAATAAAATTCCTGTGTTAATCGTACACTGTTCATTTACTTATGAATGATTCATTCACTCATTTAAGGCAAGTATATTTTACACGAAAAATTTAACACAAACCTAAACTGATTTATTATGTAACATTATAATTGCCGGTCACGGGTTTGTACAAAAAAAGTTTGACATTTAGTTTCAACATTATTTCTTGTTGTTGATGACTCAGATATTAAACTAAATTACGTACATACATAAGCGTGACTCAAAACTATCGTTTTTATTACGTATTGAATTCACACGTTAAGTTATAATCACACGCGTAAGATTTAATTTTCATGTGTCGATAGAAAGGAAAAAAATCTCAAGCTGGTTCGACCATTTGTCAGACCGCTAGACTTTTACCATTTGCTTATATTGAAGTGTACTTCAGACGTTAAAAAAAAACTGTTTTTGACAACAAGCGAAAATGCGTGGTCTTAATAATATTATATATTGACAGATATGAGTGTTGGAGAAAGATTAATGGAGTCTCATGAATTTCTTAGAAAGCCGCCACTGTGATACTTCTAGAAATTTGAAGAGCGTATCATATTAATGCTGCCATGGTATTCGCACTCACAATGGTTGAGAAAACGTGGGATAAAGTGGTAGCACGTGCTAGTGATGGGGTGAAGAGAAAATTCTATCATCAAATATAGTTAAGGCTCTCATTTTTCACGTAATTGGTATTAAAGAAGTATGATTGATTCTTACCTGTCTTCTGACATAATCCACTAGCCCGTCCATACAGGGCTCCATGCAAAAGCTGTGCTGGCATGGTAGAAGCTTGGGGTTCCTGTAGCGGTCAAGGCAGACGCAGCACGTCAACAGTTGTTCAAATTGCTCCATTTTTTATATTTACTTAGAACTTTCTGTAAATAAAAGAGAAGAAAAATATGAACTTTCGATATTGTTTTCTTTAATTATAACAAATTATCCTCTATGGAAGAGATCTACTCTAAACATAACATACTATTTTAATATTCATTTTGAATATTTGAAGAGAAAAACATGATTATTTAATTTGACGTTGAGTTTTGTGAGGTCAATCTATTTCTATGATAAATAAGGTTTCATGAGTATTTTTCTAAAACTTAAAATTAATTATTAAGCAAGCATTTGTTGTAGACAGTTTATGAGCTTGTATTTATTATATTTATGCATGTCAAATATTACTGGTAAAACTTTCATTTTAAGTTTAATACACTTTAATTTATACAAAAATACGTTATAGGCATTTATAATTGAAACTTCACTTGAAAGTTACTAAGCAGATATAGTTACTATATAAAATACATTACTGGGAAACATTACCATGAAACAAAAATGCAATGTTATAATTATATATAAGAAGCAAACATATTAATTTATAGTTTAAGGCGAACAAAACCAACTCATTTACAAATTATAAAATTAATTGACTACCTGTGTATATGAGTGATTGAATTTATGTATAAAAATACGTTTTGTAAATAGAATATTGGAATTTTTAAATATACTAGAAAAGAGAAATAAAAAGAATAATATAAGAGTAAAAGTGACGAACAAAAGCTTAAAAAGAAAGTTTGTAATACCGACAAACTTGTTTCAGTCACAAACTTATAAATCTTTTAAAACAATGATCGTTTTTTCAGCACTTTTTATGACAACTAAAAAACATTTTTCTCGAGAATTTTTATTACTTTGGTGTTGTCTTATTTTTATCGTTGTATTAAAATTTAATACTTGATATTTATTTATGAGTTATTATAATTTATTCCTAATGTGATCTGTTAGCATTAACGTATACTCAGTTAAAGCTGTATTATGTAATATTTATTTAAACATATTATTGCATTACAACAAATATAAATTAACTAGGTTGAAAAATGTCCGCTTAAATTCTTTTTATGTTATGTCTCTATAAATCTCAACAGTTTAAAGATGGCTACTCAAGAATTGCAATATTGTCAATACGTATGTAGACAAGTTTTTTATGTGAATTTACGGTTAGCCGATTTTATAGGGGCTTAAATTATTATAAATTCAGTGCTGCATATTTTTTATAAATCCAACAGTTCTTAGAATTGAACCAGTAGTGTTTGGCTCGAAAACACTCAAACACGAAACTCTCGACTAACAAAGAGATATTAAAGTAGAAGTTAAATTGACGATTATAAACGATTATAAACAATTAAAAACTGATTGTATGATATTACTTACAAAAAAATGGATTTCATAATTGCGTATATGAGCATAAAGTCACCAACTATTTTTTTTGGTCAAAGTGAGTTGAAAATATCAAAGTAATTTTCATGTTTATTTATTATATACATTGTGCAGAAATTTACAGATCTGTTTGTACTTTTGTAATATTGAAAGACCATTGAATACAATAATAGATATTAAAAAACATTCATTATTGGATAGCAATTTATTTATTTAGACTTAAAACTATCAATTGGCAAGTTAATGAGTTTTCACTCCACGGTGACGATAGGGTGTAATCATTAATAAGAGAACGATACTGCTTATAAGTATATATATAGAACTGTATTTTAAAATTACTACTATCATTTTTCGTCAAAACAGTTGGTCGTAAACAACTCTCGCATGGCATTTATAATAAAACAGTTTATTCTGTAATCTAAAAAGTTGTTGTTCTGATATACTGTAATTTCAGGAAAAGTTCAAGATATGCCGTCTTTCTTGCATCGACTGTCGGTAATCACAAAAGCTTTCCCTTCGGACAACAAGCGAGTAAACGAACTTTCTGGAAAGGGTAAATCTAGCGGAACTAACAAGCGAAAATTTAGAACGAGAAAAAGTTTAAACTCTTCGTAAAGTTTGCGAAAGAGTATCATCAATTTACTTCTGAGCTTACTGTAAATTAATATACTGAACGTTTAAAATTGGTACAGTGGCAATGTCGTAGCTTTATCAAAATACTTATAATTCTTTTTTAATAGTAGTTTGTTTAATTAATAATATGATTGTGTAATATAAATATTAAAATTACTGCAAGTTTTCTCGATTTCACTAATATTAAAATGAGTATTAAATAACGTTCTTATAAATAGGAAAATTGTATACTTTAATACTTGCAATAAAATTCATTGTTAGTTGTGACATCCAAGAAAGATATTATATACTCGGTATACGTCCTTAATCCATTCTAAATCCTTGGAGATATACAAAACGAACAAACACCTTGAAGAGAATACACAAATTCTTTGGAGATATTTTTAGTAAACGTGAAAGATGTTGTAGTTCTATGGCCGGTAAGGAAAAGAAAAAAATAAATTAGATGAGTTTTAATTTATTTTTTCTAATTGGTTTTGTATTTAATATATTTTAGTTGAGGTATCAATGTGTAATATACCGATAAAAATAGGATATTTTTCACGAAAACGGATTAATAATTTTGCTTTGGTTTTTTATGGGAAAAAATTGTTTGACATACGTCCTATTAAGTCTAAGTCAGAGTTATTTCAAAGCGGGCGAATACGACGTAAACCGGAGGTACCACTGTACACTCATCCCTCGATTTACGCGGTACACATTTTACGCGGTTTCACTTTTACGCGGTCAGAAAAAATTCCATTTAAAAACAAAAACCATACATACTTTGTGGCACGTGTCACACAAACGCGTAAGGATTTCAACAATCAAGGCATATTACATAAAGCGGTCATATGAAGAAATATTAAATCAAATAGATAGAAATGCATCGCTCACGATTTTAGAAGCCTGGAAAAATTTCACGATCTTAAATTGTGTGAATTATATAGGATTAGCAATTAAAGAAATTAAAAAGTCAACATTAAATGCTTGTTGGAGAGCAGTATGGCCAGAAGTAGTTGAACGTAATCATGTAATTCTAGCAAGAAATGGAACATTTAACACCATTTTAAATATAGCAAAAATTTAGAATTCAGTGACATCGATGAATTGTTTAATGATCAGAAAATAGACGAAGAAGAATTGATTTATATGGTATCAAGCAACGAAAAAGCAAATGCTGAAAGTAGCGATGATAGTAATAATGACATTACTAATAAACCAAATAAATTTACGTCTAAAGATATTTCTGAAATTTTACAATAAGCCAACAACTTAGAAAATAAGGTTTTTGCCACTGATTCTGTTATTGAACGTGCTGTTAACTTTCAACGAGACCTTAAAAGCCTGTGTGCTCATACAGTGAAATTTACAAAGACTTAAAAAAAAACAAAGCACAAAAATTAGCTACAGACTACTTAATAGAACGAGAAACAGAGCCTGCTGCTGGATTTGAATCCGATGATATAGTGATTTCGAGCCTACTAAAAAGAAAAAAATGGTTGAATTAGAATATGGCAGTGAGGAGGCGGAATAGTAAAATTACAATAATATAATTATGCTTTTAACTATAAACATGTTTAAATTTATGTCGAGCTATTAAATCTATTTCTTAATACAATTCTCTGTTATTACGCAGATATGTGTATATACAATGTACTAGTTTTACGCGGTTTTCTTTATATGAACCTATCTTCCGTTTTTGTATGAACTCGAAGTCTCGATTTATGTGGGTTTCGATTTGCGCGTTTTCTCTTGGAACGTAACTACCGCGTAAATCGAGGGATGAGTGTATTTCTATAAAACTGCAAATGAAGCATCATTAGTGATACGGTATCTTCTATCTGAGAAAGAAAGAATGTAGAATTTAGCATCTTTCAAAATACTTTTAAAAGTGCTTAAGCAAAATATAAATTATAATATATCTCTACTGTTGATTTCAATTATGATCAAAATGTCCATGAAAAAGTCTCTTTGAAAGTGAAAAAAAAAAATAGATAAGCTCCATTGATGTCAAGAATAAGCTTTTTTAAATGTTGAACGAAAATGATTAGCTGTATTTTTAAGAAATCTGTCTTCTGAATATTTATGTGTTGTAGTCCTAGACAAAGATTTATTTTCTGATTCAAAATTGCTTAGATGATAAGAATCGTTAAGTCAAAAAGTAAACATTAAATATTGTTATTTCGTTAATGATGTAAATGATTGACAAGGACAATGTTTCAAAATCTTACTGATGGTGAGTTAACCTTGTGAAGTGTGATATATGTTTTTTCGAAACAGTTTCGATTGACGTGAGCTTCTTTCTAGAAATACCATGTTCTATTAATAACCACAGTAATTGCGAAACATTGAAACTTTCAATAATAATTAATCTATTATTTGCAAAAATACAAAAATAAATAAATGTATTCTTTAATGTCATAAATTGTAATTTTTATACCGTTTGTGTAACCTTTGAAAATGGATTATAACATAAGTGTTTCCTTTAGAAAAACTCCAATTTTGACAAAGGTTTTAAATTTATTTTACATAATTGGCGTCCAGTATTGTATTTTAAATTTTATTGCAAATTCTCAACAGCTGTAGAATTTGAACATACAACCATCCGCACTAAAGCGCACACGCTTAACTCTTGACCACCGATTGATGCCGGATCTCATTATTATTATCAAACAATCTTTTATAAATTAATCGTCATATTATTACTATCAAAAGTCAGTTCGTGATTAAATTTCAAACTGATGAATTACAGCATAAAAAAGCTTTGGTTCATAAGGCAATATCAAAATTAAATTAAATTTTTAATATTTTCATAACCAATGAGGGCTTTGGATGACTTTTAGTTTGATTTCGTGATTACCTATGACAGCTTTAAGCTCATAATTAAGCTGAATATAAGAAACGATTAGTAATAATCTTATTTTTGAACAAAGATAATACGTTGTGTGTACAAAGACAATTTGGCTTACTTTCAAAAGATTAACCTTTGGCTCACGTTGAACAAAGGGTTAACAACATCAGCCGGAAGTTTGGCTTTGTTCATTTCGTTTACAGGTAGTTTTCTATTTCTGCGGATATGCTATAATTTTTAAGCGAAGCTATTTCCGTAAATTTTCATCTTACTTTTAATAAAACTGAACCGGATATAACAAAAGTTATATCTTTGTGTTAAGTTTATTTGCACACATGTAAAATATAACGTTTATTTTGATTATAAAAAAACTTAAATAATATTTATGTTCAAATTTATTGATAATATAATGATAATTATAATTAATATTTTTGAATGATGGTGCTTGATGGAA
>JAGVSQ010000903.1:0-33325 GCA_022683975.1 Rhyacophila evoluta
AAGCTACAGTAAGAAAGCATGCCCAAAATGAAAGCAGTTGGATAAAGCCATGGATGGTATCCATACACCCGCAAGTACAGAAGACTCAGAAATTATACAAAACATTAACACATCACTATTGCTGGTTGAATATAGTATGCCATAAAAATTAATAAAAGTTATGAATTTATAATTTACGAGACTGAATCAGCTGTAAGATTCACACATTTTAAACAATATCAATACACTAAGAGTAAAAATATAATGTTATATACACTGTTTTGACAAGCATTGTAGTATAAAGTATATTTAAAATATTGTTGCTAAATGATAGTAATATTTGATGACATTATTTACTTGGCAGATAGTAGCCGTTAAATAATTATATTGAAATTAAAAGTGTACATAAATATTTTCATGTTTATTACAACTGTGAAAGTATATAAAAAAATACATAAAAATTGCTATGCATAACCGTACGAATATTTCTGTAGTTATGATAGAATTTTTTAGAATTTATTGGGCTTTATTATTTTATTTATTAAGCCGCTGTTGAATTAATAAAATTCAACGTTTTGTCAAGTTTAATAATATGTATGCGGCACATATTTTCGACGCGAGTAAATAATTTGCGATAAATTCATTGTATCCTTGATACACTATTAAATTTATCGGTGCATTTTAAAAATGGAATATTCTACATTTTAATATATCGTTTATTTTAAATGAATAGATTTTTTGGATTTAGATGTATTCGTAAAAATGTTCATGAATATATCTTATTATAGCATAGCATCCTAAAAATAGGATTCTATGAGTCAAAGAGAATTTTTTCGCCATATAAATTAAGTTCAATGATTACTAAACGATTAACGTGTATTGTGTATTGATTTTGAGCAAATCGAATGTGTTCACGTAGTTGCGTGATTAAAAAACCTGTTTTGGCAGTTTGTGGTCATGCTACTTGTCCGACCATTCTATTACTCTACGGAGTGGAGATAATGTGCAATAAAACGAAAACTTTTTCATACATAAAAGTTTCGCTTTCGTTACGACATAGTGATCGAACAATTTTTATATCTATTTGTATTTAATGTACGATATTACACTAAAGTTTAGTATTGTAAATTGTCTATGCCTATATTTTTATCAAGTGTGCCACGTTAAAAACACATCTCGCTATAGATATTGAATATATTATTATGATAACAAGAAAATCCTTTTTATTAATTCTTGCTAAGGTAATAAAATACCAGATGGTGTGATAATGATTCACTAGCTTTCCTCAGACATTGTCCTTGAAGCTATTGTGGTGAATACATTTACGGTATTTCACCAAATTATTCATTAATAAAAACCTATTCAACAGCTAGCTTTCTTGATAGAAATATATGATATTTTTTACGATTCTTTTTTTCATCACATTTCTTGTTATCTAGTATTCGATGTAGATTATCATATGACGAACGTTTGTAGTGGTAGTAGAATAGTAAATATTAATCAGGTAATACATCTGGTGAATGCAATTTCAGCGACTGTTTAAAACAGTGAATCAGTTTGGAAGCACTGTTGGATAATTCGTTGTTGTCAATTTTATTTATTTTTTTATGTCAGGTATACAAACTTTAGGAAAATCGCAAGACCAACTGTCAATAGCGTAGCTGTATGCTTGGATACGCTATTGTAATATAGAATTGAAATTGTAATTGCAGCGTAAAACCGACGTAATGATGAGATAAATGATTCGGAATTCATTGCACGGGTCCAAAAATTACTTACATATTTCGCTTCTAAGAAACCGGTTCGTTGCCGTGCCGTGTACACACCGAGTTCAGCGGTGCATAATAAATATCTTCATGTACAGTTACGATGTCTTTGTTGACTTATTTCTATGGGAACGCATCACAGTTTTGTATCATGTAATTATTAAAAAAAAATAATCCATAGAAAAACCTACCAGTCCAACGCATCAGCCATTTTTATTACTGACGTTCTAACTGGATTCCAGCTCTTGAAAATAAAAAATCCAATCGGATCTTCTCATTCAATTTGAATCTGGAACCGGCTCGATCGTCTCATCACAGAGCACACACAAAATAAATTGAGCGTGAAATAGCTTAACGTTGTTATCTCTTTCACTACACTCAACTCGCATACGAGTCAGACAGAAACATGCCTATTCCCGGCGTGTCGCATAACAGACGAACAAGGTAAATACGACTAATAGCGAATCCACTAAAAGGCACACCTATGGGAAAAATTTTCAAACACCCGCGCTCGTAATTCAAAATACATCGAAAACAAAATCACTGAACGCAACCAAATAGTTTATGATTTGTTTCTTTTCTAATTATTTAAATCGCTAAGCAACAATATGTTTACAATTCGTGATAAGATTATTATTTATAATATTTAATTGTTATTTTTTTAATGCACAAAATATAATGGCAATTTTTACAAGCTTCAAAAATTTGGTTTATTTTTTGTTTTACCGAACTTCACTTCGTAAACATGGATTAATGAACGAATAAATTAATTACAGCATGTCACCACACCACCCGAACAGCTTGCTGTTAGCGAACTAAAACCAACGTGTTCGAGAGTTGAGCGGTAGACTTCCGCTAGTACCGGCTGTGACCGGTAGAGCGCTTCAGCTACGTTCTTTGTTTTGAATTACAGTTATGTAGGTATAAACTTCACCTATTACTTAATCCAGTTGGAAACATCTAAATTCTCGCGGAAAAAGCACTATTGATTAAAATAATACTAACATTTGCTGTTGTATTTGAATAAAAATCGTTGATTTTTTTTAAAAAACGCCACAAATAAAAACGCGGATCAAAAATGAAGTACGTCGAATTTAAAATGTATAACTACTATATGTACATAGAAATTATGCGTAAATCTGTAAGGCGATGTTATTTTAAATTAACCCAGTTCCTAAGGTATAAACACAACATATGTAATGAATGATTATTAAAAATGAAACATATTTAAATAAGGCAGGTTCGTGTCCACGCAATAAAATTGAGCAACACTGATTTATGTATGTTGTTTTTTATAAAAATATGATATAATTATTTTGAACTGCATTCAGCAAATAAAAAATATTATTTAACAATTTAGTATAATTATGAATTGTTCAAAATATTTTCTTTACTAAAATCTTACCTTACTCGGCTTTGACGTATTTAGAAAATCCGTACAGTTGCAAAATATTTACGTAAAATACGTTCACAATGATAAAATATATCACAAACTAACCAATAATCATAAATATTTCATTTGTATGTATGCACAACATACAACAGTAAGTAGGACCTAATTCTTTTTATTATTTAAATGGTAGTTTTTAAAATTATGGTTTAGTAAAAAAATATTTCTAAATAGGTTGTTTTTGGAAACATAAATTGCAAATAATTGTGTTAACATAAAATATAGGTAGGGACAAAGATAATTTTTATATAATTTAAAGTACATATATTAATAACCACACCTTTAGTCGGTCCCACCTATTTATTTACTTGTATATTCCGTTCCTAACCAAGCCTTTATAAATATACATATACCCTCGTATTAAACAAACAATTAAAGAGAAGCTATGTAGAAAGTCCTGACGATTAATACAATTTCTATTACTATTTATTTTGTAAAATAATATACTGAGTTGCCAAAAACAGTATAACTGCATATACAAACGTTTACTAAAATTGATTATTATTTGGCAAAACTTCTTTTCATGGCAATCACTTTAAAAACATAAATTGGCAATTATAATTTGGACATGATCATATTTAGATGTAATTATTTATTACAAATTTTTAAATTATTAATATAATTAATTAACAGCCATTACGGTTATGTCGCCATTATAAAAAGTATATAGCTACACCTATGGTTATTTTAATATTTTTTATATTCCCAACTTCAAGTAAAGTATTAAATAATCATGGTGTCAAAATAAAATAACCTATCAAGTCAATATTTTTTTACTACATCCGGCTTAAAAGTGGAGCTTATATGTAGCATTGTAATGGAGCATATGGAACTACGCATTGTCTATACTTATTTTGACAGATTTTTTCAAGAGAATTGATTTTCAGTCAACTGTTAAGCCCATTAGAAATTCAATTCTGGATTAGGATTAAAATAATCAGCAGCTGTGGGAATCGAGCCCGCAATTTCAGGCTCCAAAGCGCGCACACTAACTTCTCCGTTACTGATGAGAAAAATTGTGTGAATGAAATAATTATAATTAAATAAATTATTCAGTTACCGTTTGTTGGATTTTTATAAACTAAAACCAAATAAACGCTTATACAGTTAATTAATAAATGTACTAATTCATATCAGAAAAAAATAGACGAATTTAATATTGAAATATCAATGTTATACTATTGGATATATTTTGCGTGACATAAACCGTTGCTATGCCAATAAATCAATACAGTATTTTAAACGAAAATCTGTTTATTTATTATTTTCTTAGATACAAATACAATACGGTCAAAACCGGGGATATCATTTTGCGTTGTTTTATTATATGCATTAAAATTTTAAATATTAACGTCAAACTAAAAAATTACATAAATTAATCTATTTTTTAATGTAGTTTGTATAGGGTCTGGATAAATCAATATACTATATTATAATGTAGCACACAGCGCACATAGCTCATTATTAATAGTTATACCTTTGACATAGACCTAAATTAAATTTATCATGTCAAGGTTTTTATTCGTTGACCGAAGCAGGTCTTTGTGTAGAAGTTTAATAATTAACGCATTAAGCGACTGGTACCTAGTATCAGGTCGTTTTCCATAATGTCAAAGCTTTTCAAGCAACATTACACTTTCAGGTTAATGGCTAAAGCTTTGGAACTTACACAAAAACTCATCTAGTTCGATATTTCACTTATTGAATGCAACAATGTCATAAATAAAAATTGTGAGAAAACGGATTATAAAGTGTTGTATTATGGTTTTTACTATTCATTTAAGCAACGGTGAAATATTAAATTAATCATGCTTATTGATAACAAATGAAAGATAATATTTTCATACAGAAATTTATACTAAAACCTAACTATATTAATATAAAAATGATATGTTTTCAGCCATGGCGTTATAGCATTCAATGGGCGATATACTCTTGATTTTCATAAAATAGATATGATTAGATGTATTAAAATGACACTTCATTTTTGGTTTGAGATCTGTATATACACTATAAAGATTTATACACTCCAATTTCGGAGAGAATACGGTTATTATATTATATACTATTTAAATCGGGGGTTTTTTAGTGTATTTTAATATGAAGTATGTTAAATTGGGTTGGACAAACAATAAATCATCGTACATAATATAGTTAAAATATTTTGCTTCGGAGAGAGATATGTGATATCTTGATAAAAGGTTCAAGTATAAATATTCGAAAAGCACTAAAAAATAAAAGAAATGAATATTTTCTTATGATTTACGATCCGTATATTCTCCAAATTTCTCCTAGAGCCTAATTTATCGCCTAATTTATTCAGTATCCATAATCTTCATTTTTTTCAATGTGACTTTAACCCGCAAATTTCGGTATCAAAAAATTTATGAGCAAACGCTTTCAAATATTTTACCACCCATGCAATATCATTTATAACAAATAAAATTAAATTACAGTCAATTGAAAATACTTTGAAAATCTTTTAAAACTAAAATTAAAAACATTTTTTTCTTCGTAAGTATACAGTAAAAATAAATTTGTCCTATATTTTTGTTGTATGCATGTTTATTAATCAGTATTTTTACAATACGGTTAAATAAATTTAACGAATGGCGAAAAAGTGGCTACAAAAAATGAAAATAAATTAAAACGGTAGAAAGAAATATAATATTTTGAACACCTCTTGTGAAAAGTCGTCATTTTCGATTTAGCTTTGTAAAATATAAAGCTATCGATTTTTCTTACGCACATTTAAATTTCCAGAGGCTACTTACGTTATTTTGAAAAAATATTATTGCGCGAGATTGCTTTATGCGAATTCTTCTTACAGTTGGTATAATACACCGAGAAGCTTACCTATTCAGAGAGTATTCTGTGCCTCTGGGAAATCGTCGATTGATCAACCAATGGAAAATCTTGACACGGTACAAATAATTCATACATTAAAAAATATATATATTCAGAGATAGTATTTTTTCAAGTAACGAATAATATATAACATTAAAATGAACTAGGTTCAATTTTTCTAACCGTCTAAACAAGTGTTGTATGTATCCATACAAGCTTAAAATTATCTTAATAGATTGTTGTATACGAGGGATTTTATTACTGAGCCCATTGAATATTCATATTATGCATTTAAACACACTAAACCTGAAAGTTTTACTTATTATAATGAACAAAATATTTTCGTCATGTTTAGTTATATTATAACTCTGAAAGTGGAGTATATAGATGCGCAATGTGAAGACGTTTTGATGGATTAATTTTCATTAGAATTGTTCAATCCAATGGGCATCCATCCTGCATTGTTAGATTTTAAAAATCCCACAGATGGGGAGTCGAATCTGCATTCCCCGGATTGCTAGGCATGCGCGCTACTAACTGCGAAAATCGGGGAAAACCTAAAGAGAATCACATGTTAAGTTAAAGAAATAAAACTACAGCGTTTTATACATGTCCTACAAGTTGTATAATCAAATTTTTGAAATAAAACATAGTTATTAAAATCTAAAGACATAAACATATATAAAAATGAATCTTTGATGATATAAATCGTAGTAATAATATCATTCATGTCCACTGTGGAGCATATTCCATAATCGTCTCTTCTTCCATATCCACTCCCTAAGTGCATCTACTAAGAATACCATTCGCAGGCTAATATTCTCGCTTTTCCCAGATTCTATCAGCATCCTGTAGCTCGATTGAATAGTTGCAACACATTTACCGACTTTTAAAAAAATATAAGGAGTTAAATTTTTACTTTGTTTTCCCCGAGGATTGATGGTCAGCCAATGGTGTAAACAATTCAAATTCTATGAATATATTACATATTTTTGTACTTTGCTGAACTTATACTCAATCGATTCAGAAGCGTGCGTGCCTAAGAATTAGTCGATGAGGTGACTCGTATTAATTATTTGTTATATTTTTTTTTTTAAGCATATCCGGTTATTTTTTGAAGGTTTTGTTAATATGTAAAAGTATGAAATCTTTGACATTAAAGAAAAATGGGAAGTCAAATAAAATAACTTGAATAGGTAGAACGTTTCATACAGTATGGAAAATATGAGAAAACCCACAAATTTATTATGGTTTTCTTATAACTTTATAAAAAATGATTTTTTGTTGTATAGTGACTGATTTCAGCATTTACAATCGTTACAAACAATCATAATGACAAAAACCACGTTATGAATGTATTAAAAATACATCAGTGGCAATTTCGCTTTTGTCGCAGTAACGGAGAAAAAGATTTTTAATTTAGGTACACTCCAGTCATTGGTTTAATTACCAAAAATATAAATAACAAATCTATAATATTGCAAAAAATCTGACCAAAAACAATACCATATATTGTATTACTTTCATTATGTCAAATAAGCGATATGAATTTTATTTAATTTCCGATTTTTAAGTCAAATATAATATTTAATATATTTTATATTTGACATACTATATAACAGAATATTGTATTAATTATATCGACTACGGAATGGAAAAATGATGTGACCTATATAAAATTGATTTCATAGGAGGCACAATATATATTTATTTAAGAATTTTGGGCCTAAGTCAAAACATTAAATAGACTAAACTTGAAGTGCACGAAGACTAAAACTGGTGTTTTATTTACTCAATATAATATTAATTTAATACATTATTCAAGAAAAACTAATAAAATTCATTAGGTAGAACTCTTTTTTCGTGGTCGAAAATTTCACAAACCATACTTTTTTCAAACGTAAAAGCGAAATTTAGACACTATTTCGACATAGTCAGTTTACACGCTTTTGATGGAGCGTGTATTAAGTTGTGTACATTGTGATTTTCGAATTAAAGCTATTTTGAATTTTTTTAAATTACATCCCTTTTCCTTTTTACAATCGACATATTTTCAAATTAACATCATTTTGACCGTGCAATATTTACTAAATGCGATTGAAAAGGAGTATTGAATGTTTATTGATGTAATATTTTATTTCTCTCGTAGATTTCTATTTTATTTTAGATATTTTTATTATTAAAAGGCAACCTGTGTTTTGGCATTCAATATCTTCCGGCTATATGTACATACAAGTTATGTATATAAGTATATTTGCGCTAGTAGTTTTTTGCAAAAGTACCCTTCCGTTAGAGAGAACAAATCACGCACAAATCGAAAAAAAAAATGTCAGCATATCATATATTATTATCTCTCTGCTTTTATATGCAAACTCTGCATAATCGGTATATTTTCTAGCTTAAAATCAATCCTATCGAGAACCAACTGTTGAAAAGTAACTATTATAAGTATATGGTAAAATTGATTACAAAAATAAAAATGTATCATCCAATTCGATTGATAATAATTATTGTTGCATTCATAATGCGTGTTGATTATTTTTGCTGCATAGTTTTCTTTTTGAAAACAGACCCAGTTGTTATCGATCAATAATTTTCCTTGAATGGGGGAGACTAGTCGTTTAAATAACAACACATACGGCGAGAGATTTTTACTTTTATATTACGCTTTGACTGTTTTTTTTATATGTTAGAAGTAATAATTCTAGTGATGTAATCATCGAGCCACAGTATAACATCCTTTGATTCAAATACATTTTTTTAAATATCTGAATGTGTGGAAAAACCGAAGGTATAGTGTATGTTAGGCAATAAATTACACAAGCAATCACACTTAACTTCGACTCTTTTGACCATCGACCCATATAATATTTTTGAAGCTTCTTATCGACCCATGCAAGAAACATTATAAGTAATTTAAATGTTTTTGTTTAACTAACAAAAAAAATACCTTCTAACCCAGATCGACCCTCAAAATATTAAATCGACCACTTCGACGATACCTTCGTTGTACAGTTAAAACGTTTGTATTTATTTATTTTCGTTTAAAATATAAATATACTTCAGAAATTCCGTGTGATACATTTGTTGATAATTCCAAAATATTAGTTTGAATATCATTTATTTATTATCTATACAATTTTTCTATCATATCTATTCTAAAAGTGGTTCATATGCCATATGATTCTACACCATTTGGAGATATCTATTTCAGACATGGATCATATGGATCGAAATAGATGTCTTAAACTTATCTTCATAGAATTTTTCACGATATTACATAGTCAACCAATTTTTCAACTCATTTGTCGACAGTTTTGTAGACATATTTGAATTTAAAATAAATAATTATTTCAGCTGTGGGGCTTAATTATTACTGCTAAAGAATTCGACCATCTTCAATAAGTCTTCTCAGGGAGAGAACGGTATGTTAAAGAACATCAAACCTAATAATTTATACAATTATATCGTAATTAGTTTTTAAATAGTCATCAAATAAAATAATTTAATTGTTCACCTGTCAGAAAGTAGACAATTTTATTAGCGTGTATATAAGTTCAAAATAATATGTGGTTGACATATTTTATAGAGCGTTACTACAATAAACGTGAGGGTTTGATGAAAAATCACACGAATAATGTCCTTTAAAAGATCTCGTAGAGTATACGTACAACATGAGGGGTGACTAAATCGTCGGGGGTAGATACTACGTTACTAGGTGAGTGGGTGAAACCAGAGACCTCCATTCCGGTCGATACCTGACCGCTTGATGATTCCGTGCCACTAATGATTACCGGACAGCTGAAAGAACTTGGATATGGAGCACTGCCAAATATAATATCATTTTTACAATCTTTTATTCACTAATCCATGGGTTATTAACTGCTGGGTTGTAGGTTTTTACTTCAGTTATCAAATTAGAGTTCTTTCTTAAGTTGATTTTTTACTATTTTGTTATAAATTTATATTAAATGTTTTTTTCATGAAAACGATGCTATTTTTTTTTAAACAAACGACTTTAATGTCAAAATGCTGAAGATTAAAGTCGATATGTTACCATTTTATGTCTGTCTTGTTTCTAAAAGTAAATTATATCTGTAAGGAAATGTGTTTTCTACTTATGTACCCATCGCGTGAAACCAAAATCTTTCAAATAAACTATACTAATTCATAAATGCAAGATTGGATATCAATGAAATCGACTTACAATTTATTCTGGTGAAAAATGTCAAGATCATAGTCTAGTAATTCAAATGCTTTGGAACAGACGTATAAATTTATTATATGTTACAATACGAATACGCGTGTGATAAGTCCGGTTGGTTTTAGATTATAAGTATTATATTATAACGAAAATTTGCAAGAAAATGTTCGATTCAACTGGGAGATGTGTGTTTTTTCTAAATCCATAAATCACGTAACCCAATAGATGTTTAGTAATTTAAGGAGCCTCTAATTTGACGAGGAGTGAGCCTCAAAAAAATCCGGACTAAAGTAGAAATTATTAAGAAATCTTAACATTACCAAAGTCTGGACGAAAGTAAATTTTTAAGAAGAATGAGATCTAAAAAAAAAACGATTACGCCAGGGGCATAGAGGCTTCATGATTGAATTGCTCATGGGGCCTCTCAAGTGCTAAATCCGTCTATGGTTAATCAGATAGATTAATGTCAGATTTACCAGGATTCAATATCTCTAACGAATTGAAAATATATTTTATAATTCGAGAGAATTTATTGATGAAGCTTGAAGAAAAACTATGTGAATGAAAAAGGATCAACGATGATTGCTTTTAGATATTGATGTGGTAAACAGGAGTAGAGATTTTTGCTTGATAAAATATCACTTCGCTTAAAATAAGAATTATTGTAGAATATAATTTTGGGTTCGTTTGTAATAAATGTGATTAAAAATTAGTCATTCAATTAAAGAAACGCTGAAAAAGCTGGTAACATATTAAATTATAAATTCTCCCGAAGGGTGTGTTATGAGTAAATAATTTACGATCATGGTGACACGAAGTTCGTATTTATATCTATAATGTCCTTATTTTAATTATTTTTCTGTTCGAAAATTACAAATTGATGTCGTTTTTATAGAACGTTAAGTATTATTTTAATATAATCCACTTACAAGTAATTCGGGTTAGACCTAAGTCAAGTGTGACAGTTTACTATCAAGGTAAACGGTTATAATCTTGTTGTTACATTTGCACAAACTTCATTTGATGAGAAGAAGACTGTTTTACATTTTAGTTTTTTCAACGTCAGAGTGTGTCTCCTTAATGGCCGAGAGATAAGCGCACACGCTTTGGTGCCAGGAGTTACAGGTTCGAACCCCACGGCTGCCACACGTTTGTAATACATTAAAACATGCTGCAATAGATGCGTAATGGTTTGATAAGTTAGTTGATAACCAACTGTCTCTGAATATATCCAAATAGTCCACTTGGGAGAAAAATCTTGTCGATAAGTTATGCCGAATCAGTGAATTCATTGAGAATGATAAAGTATATAATATCGAAGAGTAGTATCATATAATTATATGTCCGCGTTTTATTAGTTCGACTATGTTATTATGTATTTCTACCTAAGGTGAGTTTTCAAGTGAGCAGACAATTATTGAAATTTCACTAAATAAAAGTGAATAAACTATACACAATACTGTATTAGATGCAGGGGTGCGCTGGAAATACGTTAACAAGGGGCTCGATTAATATCAGAACTATTGGTTCGCAGTGATATGAAGAAAAAAAGGGATTATTTATCTTTTCTATATAGGAAATAATAATCATATAATAATTATTTTAGCACATAATTATATAACTATGTGCTAAAGACTAAAAATTGGAATGTCTCTTTTATTGTAAACTTGAAATGAATATATTATAATTTGCAATGGATTTCAAATGTAACATGGCTTTATATTTTATAATACTTTAATGAACTTTTAAATAATCTACTTAATGTGTCCTCCATCTGCCAGCCCCGTTTTTATACATTGTCATCAGGCGTATTCCGGAGTTAAGATATCGAAAAGCTCTCTACGTTATCTGAAGAAATCGTCTCGGTAGTAAATATAAGTAACCCAAGACTAAAGTTACCACGCATTCAAGTGTGCTAAATTTTAAAATAATCTGCACAAATTATTTTACAAAAGCTGTAGAAACTTTTTACTTAACAAAGAGCTCGCCACCCCAAGTCTTATTTGACAATGGGCTCGCGCGAAGCTCTCCAGGCCCACCTCTGATAATATGTCAGATGTAGTCCGGATTTGAGTGATAGCGTGATCATTTTTTAACAACGCCTGCGTGAGTCGTGTGCTATAAGTATTTTAATTATTTTCGTGTTAAGCAGACATGATGATTATAATAATTCGCATTTTCGCGAATGACCTTAGCCGTTTCAAAAAGTCATATTCGTGTGGTGTGTAAGTTGCGTTATGAAATGTTGCGATAACCGACATTTGGACTAAATGGCGGAAAATTTAACTAACCTACTGTCACGTCAGGTAACCTTTAAAAATATTCTGTATTATCAGTGGGTTACTGTACTATGTGTAATATATCAAATTGACCACACTACTATTATAATTAATTATATTTAAATAAAAACTCTCTCCGTTCCATAATTTTAACATTTACACTTGAATAAATCTGTAATATAGTCATCGAAACCATAGAAAAATGTGGGTTTTGACAATCTAAAACGTAAATTGTCTTTGATTTTTTAATCTGTAACAAACTTTGTCTTCTCATGTTTATGTATTGCTTTATACTAACTGAGTTTTCAAATGTCCAAATATCTTAGCGTTAGTCTACCGTAGCCCATTCCTTTCCAGTATACCAAATAAAATATTAGGTAAAGTACGTGTCAGTCTCTATTATGATAATCTGGACATTGGAAATATTAATCTAAAGCAGTAGTGAGTAGAATAATATCATGCAGCGAGAAAGTAAAATCTGAGTCTCGCTGGCGTCTTCTTCGTCATGGACGACCATCGAGTAATGTTGACAAGATTTCTAAGGATCTAAAGGATTTTGGCATGACCTGAAAAGATATGAAGAGACTACCGCCTAGCTGAGAGTTGTGGGAGTGCCGCATTATTGCCATTTACTCCACAGGGAAGGAAGGGTGGAAGTAAAAGATTGGTGGCATAATATTAACTCGCTGAAAATATATAAAATAGCATATAAAATAAAACATAAGATAAATAGGTTTTAATAATGATACCAAAACATCGATGTGGCGACATTATTGAGATTTTTAGGCTATGCTTCACAACATTAAAGGTTTTTCTCTTCTTTCCATATTAAACAATATAGATTGAATCTGTTTATATTATTAAATAAACAAATTTAGTAAGTATAAAACAATTTTCAAAAAAATCTGCCAAATTTGCCCCACCTACTTATTTCAGGTTGTTTCTGGAATTTTATGTATGATGTTAAATTGTATTTTTTATTAAGCACTAAATTTTATATTTGGTATGCCACTGAATGATAATATGGACAGGTTATGGTAAAATACATTATAATATCTATTTAAAATTAAGGTGTTTCCTTTTTAATTTACAAGGCATTAGATCAGTAAACAGATACTTGCCTTAGTACATAGCGACCAAGCTGTGTACATGAAAGTTTTTATATCGAAAGTTCACAAAGCGTGCTTTTTTAATCATCTCTTTTATAAAAGCTCGCGGACTTTGATTAAAAGCGACAGTTTGTATGAATTTTTATACAGACACGTGGATTAACCTGCTAATAAGACACGCAACTTTAAGCCACACCTTGCCCTATATTTTTTTACACGAACGGGATTATCCCTTGATACCAAACAACGTTTCGGGTGATCGTAGAAAAGTGTAAAAGGAATTCCATGTTGACGAACTTACGAAAATGAAAAAAGGTTCCATTGAAATAGACGAAATATTTTGACTAGTTGAATATATAATCTTTATATGAAAATTTTCAGAAATATTTTAGCTATATGTATAAAAGCTTCTAAAATATGAATTGACGTAGTATACTCGTAAAAGATTTTGATCCTTGATAAAGTCGTAAAAGTATTAGACAGTTTTGTGCTAGTGTTTCTTTATTATCAAGAGAGTATTTTAATATTATGCATTGTAATAACTAGGTGACTTGAATATATACCTTTAATTTCTCAGATATGTTAGTTAAATGTAAAAAAAATACATCTACAGATTTGAAAGAATATGATTTACGGTTGTCCATATTCATTATAACATGTATTAAGTACTTTGAACTGTGTTATATAAAGCACGAAGTTATATATTCCATAAATGTATTATAGAAATATAAGCAATGTGGAGACTTACATTGTATTTTTTTCTGCAATTAATTTCTCAAACCATTCGGCATCCAGTAGATGTTTGAATTAAAAAAACCTTTAGCAACTGTGGGATTCAAACCAGTATCCTCCAGCATCAGGGTGTTGGAATAAGGACACTTATTACTAATCTTGATAAAACAGTTCTCATATTTAATAAATGTGTACTTAAATGGTATCACCTTTACTAACCGTGGCTTCTTCTATAACAAAATGATAATTACTGATAATGAAATAGTAATGTATTTGAATAAAATATTAATTCAATTATTATTCGGATGCGTTTGCTCGTATAATATGATGAATTAAAAGTTAAATGTTACAGATAATTATCCATAGTAAGCTTATTAATAGATCCTCACCGACAAAATGACGATATAGTTATTATGAAGTATTTTTCCTATCTCTTATGTGGAGCCATGTGTAGTGTCGTGGTGATAATCTATTGTATTTTCTTTTAAAAACAGACAAAGCAGTGCGCTCGCAAACGATCTCGTTCGTTCGTGCTCGTCCTCTCTTGGCGAAGCCGCGATGTTACACATACACAGCTAAAAACATTATCACTGATATAATAGACAATTCCCCCACTGTTTTCTGGAATTTTTTTAAATATTATGGTCATGTTACCATTGGCGTGGAGCAAAAGGGGGTGCCTTATGGCTGGTACATGGTATTCATGCTGTAAAAATGTGGGTCATTGTACTCCAGCTTTCCATATCACGTGACTCGGGGCCGTTACTTTTTGGGAAAACTTCATGCACTTACACGCACGCAAATCGACGCACCAATACAAAGGCACGACTGATATTATGTACTTTGTTTTAATCCAACCTAATTTGTATGAAGCGCTGTATATTTGTAAGCCTCTATCTCTATAATGTGAAGGATCTTAAAGGATTGTTACTAAGTAGAGTTAGTTGGTCATCTGGCAATTGCTCATTCTGCTTAATCTTGGATGTCTAGACCTTTATATGTTATGTAGATATCTGATTTGAACCATCAATTTCCTTTGCCGGTGTGCAACTGCTTATTACCTCTGCCACTGTAGTATAGAATAGGTTTAAAAATAATTCAACTTGACATTTATTTAAGCTTGTTTGAAAGGTAGATAATGCATTTATTATTAAAAATGTTTGAAATCGGCTATGTGATTAATTGTCTCTGATTCCAGATAAAATTGAGACGTGCTTTTTGTCATATAGCTGCATAAATAATTTAAAAAATCATAACCCACTAAATATTTAATTTTATTAGACTAATTGTATTTTGTTGATGCATAACTTATTGACTACATTGCTCTTGTTAGAGAGATAAAGAGATATAAATAGATAAAAGTTAAAATTCTATGAAGGATCAACAGTATATGAAATTAATTAAATGTTATCATATAATTATTGTATTATTATACTATAATATGTTTGGTATATTTTACAGACTAAATAAATGATCCTTTTCTATACAAATAATAGTGCTATCCACTCATATAGATATTAATGCGGAACGACTACAAAACACGTAATAATAAACTATACTTAATATGGAATTCTGAAGTCTAGTTCGTGATTGGACGGATAGTTGACTTACAAATGAACATCATAAATAATATTAAAAGCATTACTAATTCATAAAAAATACTCAATAATAAAGATTACAAAATTACACAAAGTTATCGTGAAGTGCTATAAGACCAGACTTATACATTATATTACCGGTGACTTTTTCTTTTATTCATAAACATATTATGTTATATTATAGTATACTTAATAATATCAAAGGAATGATATTGATACTTACTTAAAATTTTAAAACTCACAAATAGATCATTGTACACAATAACAAAGTAAAAAATCATTTTTAAGCCAAACACAAAAAAGCCAAATTTAAAGTATAAAAAACCGATTTTTTGCTGCCTGTAAGATATGTTATTCAAATAAGTTTTAATCTATTTTTTGTTTTACTATTGTAAATTATAATGTCAATATTTAAAATTGATCATGATATTGAAATAATACGTTTATTCGTGCGATATATATTTTTTTTGTAAAACGGTTTCAACAATTTAATTTACATACATGTTATATGTTATATACAAAATACGCTTATACATTTAAAATGTTTCTATTACTTTTCAATTAAATAACAAAAAGGATAAAAAATACTAATAAAGCAACCAATCAGTGAATTTGATAGCACGATTATGCTTTCATAAGTGGAGTTTACGTTTTAAGCCTTGACAAGAACCTTAGAGTCGCCTGGGAATTAATTCATCCAATAAACGAACCGTGCGAATTTAACAGGTGCGATAAGCTCGCATAGGCGTGTCTCGTTGATGTACAATATTATGACATCTCTCGACGGATTTGTTAATTTATAATGTTGTTCATTTTTAATATCAAGGTTTGTTTTGTGTTAAAGTAATAAAACATATATAATAACAAACAAGGGTGCACTATGTAAAATTAAATCAAACTAAGTACATTTATATTTGTCAGCAGGCTAACTTAAATATACATATTGAACTTGTGTTATTTATACCAGTGGTGTAGCTACATATTCAGCGTCCCTGAGCAAGTAAAATCGTTGCCCTCCTATGGTTTCTCGTTTTTTTTTGCTCTTATACTATTTTTAATTTTCCTTCCAGAAATTATGGTTTCTGGTTTTTATTAATACTTTTTTTATGGGCCTGAAGAAATTCTCTCTAACTACTCCTTGGTAGCTACGCTTAATGTATAAACTTTCCATATATATAGATACAACGACTTTGGAAATAAAAAAGGTATTAATTATATTTTATATAACTTTAATACATTCATAATTAAAAGCTTTATCACGTATGGATGAATATCGGTTTCAGAGATGTTCAGTGGCGTAGCAACCGAGAAGCACTTGGAGCAGATTGCTCTACACGCACGAATCAAAGGGAAGTGAAGCGAAGAGAAGGAAACGTGAAGTGAGAGCGAGAGGAAATACGATGAGAGGCGAATTTATGAAAGGAAGTAAGAAGCATGAAACCTAAAAAAAACTAGAAACTATCGTGTAACGATTTTAATTACTCCAAGATTTGTAGCTACGCCACTGTAGATATTCAAAGATTCCTACAACCTGAACAGGTTTTTAATTGGTTACAATTCGATATTAGAGCTTTTACAAAAATACACAATGATATGTATGAAAATTAAGTTGACTCTTTTTATAGTCAAAGATGAAGCTTTTAGTGTTGGTTATTTGATGAAAAAAATGAGTGCTTTAAGGGCTATACAAAGAATGGTGATTCAGCCTCAATGGACCTATTCATTTTTTAGTAGTTTAAAAGGGAAAGACCTTGTGATATGAGGTGCGTCTGAAACATAAACAATGTGTATGTAATGTGTTAAAGTTTTTACGATAGAATTCAAAATGTGGATCAGTTTACAAATTTTCTGCGTCGGTCTCAACTTTCATGTTTATATGGTAATAATTAACGAAACAAAACTGATAGTCCAACTTTGAGTAACTAAATCGGTAATTTTTTTGCAATTCTGTATATTAAAATATTACTTTTAGGTTAGGTTCCCGCACGTAAAACGCAAAACGCGTATGAACTGGATTGAAGATAAAATATTCATATTGATATTTTCTAATTCAAACTTTTTTCCTCATTGCTAAACAGTTAGTTATTCATGATACCCAGCTAGACATGTTAACCATAGTCGTTTTCGGCTTTGACGTCTAATTTTTTTAAAATATCACTTAATGGATAAGAAATGTACGAAGTAAAAATAAGACCAACTGGATATTGGTCGTACATAAAATAAACGATAAAATGACGAACAAATTATTGTCACGAAATTCATTTTATCCATATATTCGAATTAAGTTAAAAAGCATGATTTTTATGCATCGCTATTTGACGTTTCGTATATTTACATGAAATTAAAAAATGTATTAAATGCGGCCAATAATATATTACACATTTAATGTTTATATTCAGTAACAATACCAACCCTCTACGCTGCGTCGTAGAGGTCTGTCGTTTTTGCACATCTGGCGTTGCAAATGTAAAAGTTAGAAGAACATATTCGTTGATCAGGACATCTCTCGACTATTTCTATAAGGAAAGTACAATTATTGTAATATAGTTAGTTTTATTTTGTATGATGTAGTATTATTTATTTCGAAAAATAGATGGCAGTATACCTACATAAGCGATCGATCAAATAATTAGACATTCGGTACTAGAATATGTAGTCTGTTGATAATATTTATTTTCATTTCAAGTTTTGTGTCGCTGGGTTTGGCTTAAGTTTTTTTTGTGAACAATCATGATTCGCATGTTTTTTAATATATTAGTTTAAAGGATATTCTTTGTAATGCTAATAATCATTAATACCACCAGTTGATAACTTCGACTTGATTTGTATGAAGGATAATTAAATAGTTTTTCAAATAAATTAAATCCGCCTTTTAAAGTTTTTTTTCTTATAAAACATATTTTAAATACATTTTTATCATATTGGTCATCATGCATACAATAGTAAACATTAAAATAAGTTGTTCTTGCACTCGCTCTTCACGCTTATTATGAGATATAGATAACGGAATAGTAACGGAATAAATGAGAGATTAACGGAATCAAGAATATCGGATCACGTAAGTGGTGTATAGAAAGCGAATTAATTTGCAAAACTGATAAGTTAAGAATTTTTTTCTTTATTTTATCACATTTGCTCATTACATGAAGCATATGGCCACCACATGGCACATGCAGGATTTTCATCCAGTCGCTTAATACTTTCCCAGATTATGAATATATTTACCAAATCCATCGAATACATCCTGTGGTTCGTCTCTGACGTCCAAGACGCTGAAATTGCGCCGGGTGAAAGAACAAGTAGAATCTAAAATCTTTAGATGCATCTGCAGCACCTGTTTAATTAAGTAATACACGTTTTTTACTACTTTTACAAATAATACTCTCCTTCCGATTAGTTTACTTCATAAAACCATTATAAATGGCAAGTTAAGCAACATTTAGTATATATACATCTAACTGTACTATAGTTACGTAAAATCAGTTTAATATGTAATAATATTTATTTGTGCGCAGTTGCATGTGTGCGGAAATGTTTTATGTGCGTTTTTATTGTACTCAGATGTCATGGAACCAAATAATACGAGCCATGAACGTGTCTATCTAAATAATACGTAATCTGAGGGCTTATCATTAATCGAAAAAAATATTTTTACTGGTATCTCATGATCTTCAAGCGCTTCATTCCACCACTGCTCCAGTGCACATGTCAATTTGCATGTTGAATATTAAATAAAAGCGAACAAAGGCTTTATTATAAACAATATGGCCTTCGTTGGCGCAGCTTTCGCACGGCTTCTAAGAATACGATTTTATTTAGTGACAAACGTGAGGCATCGTCAATACAATTATAACGTCACGCATTGTTAAAATATATTATTTTCCTTATGTTATACAGCTTAAAACTTTCCTGAATCAGTATTCCAATTACATTTTATATAATACCTTCCATATGCAAATAAGACATAAATGCATTATACGTCTGCCAGTGGTGTAAAATAACGACTCTATGGTAGATTTCATTGTTAATAAAAATATCGTTATAGACAGACCAATCATCTATTTAAAACAGAGTTTGAAAACAATCATTTGAAATAGTTTTTTGTTTTACTTTGTACGCTACACTTTTTAAAAATAGAATATTTTTCTCTCTACTATTTTACATTGTGGAAGTTTTCGCCTAATACATTGCATTTAAGTAATATATCATTCTGAAGATCCAAGATTTTGAGTCCCAGCTCTTTAGCTTTTTTTTTCGGTGCAACCTCCTGCGTGCCTTATACTAAATTTTCACCAAGTTAAGCTAATACGTGTATAAGGGATTTATTTGGAGAATAGCAGCGGACACACATAAATTGATCGACGAACACCATGTTGCCAGCGCACATAGTACTGGTTTATAAGTGTTACAATACACTAAGAGGAATGAATATAAAAACCATAACTGTTAATAATAGTATTCCAGTTAAATATGATAAAAAATATGTTAGCTTGTGCAAATAATAGCACAATTATAGCTACATTTATAACTCATTTTAACCAAGACATCGACATATTAATATTGTATTATTTGAAAGACACGATAATATACTTCTTGTCGCGTGACGAATAAATTGTGAACTAGCTACGATGTCAGTTTGTACGATGGTAAATGAGCTTTGTAACCTCATAGTGATGTGAGCCTTCATAAATATTGGATAATATGCTATAACATCAAATGTTTTTAGTAGATTGAAAATACAATAGAATTTTCGATATTATTATTGTCTCGTGTTAACTAATAAACTTAGACCACCTTGGGTCCACCCCTGGAAAATGGTATAAAAAAAAGTCAATTTCGAATATAAAGAGTACATAAATTATGAGATTAGCTACAACACTTATTTAATATTTTTATTTGGCAGAAATAAAAATGTTTTATTGGTAATTTATATAAGTCTAATTTTCACGCTAAGTTTCTGTTGCTTTTACTAAATTTGGCAGAAAGATAATTTGATCTATTATATAGTATCGATTGTGGATTGGAAAAGGAACGTAACTTACACTAAAAAAAATTTAAAGGAGTCGGAATAAAGTCTATTCTGTGATTTTAAAAGCAAAGTCAAAAATTAAAAAGACCTAATCTTAAATTGCATGAAGACTAAAACTGGTGTTTTTATACCCAAGCTGACATTAATTTAATAAAATTGATATGGTGGAAATCCTTTTTCCTTGTCGCAAATTTAGCAGGCCATCACTTTTTCAAACATAAAAGTTAAATTAAGATAATAATTTGGAATCTGAAGCTTATACCCTCTTAATAGGATGTTTACTAAAATATAAACACTTTGATTATCGCAAAAAGACAATTTGAAAATCTGAGAGTTACGCTATTTTCCCTTACTACAGTCGATGCATGGAGATGTTATTTTAAGACAGCAAATTTTATTTGTGAGAAAAACATAAGGATATTGTTTATAATGACCGCGATTTATAAGCAACAAAAGAGAATTATTGATGAAAATCTGACTGCATTCATTGCTGTTATTCATATTAATAAATTAAGATAATTTTCTTTAGATAATCACAGTATAAGGTTCCTCAAATACTTTACTGATTTTACTCTATCGTGTGTGTTATTTTTAATAGTTTTACACACAGTTAATCATTGGTACATTAGAAAAAACTTTTAATCATTACACTTTTGGATATAATTTTTTTTTTTATATTAAAAGGTTATTTATTAAATATATTATATACGGTAATATATTTGCGCATTTCAAAACATTTATATAGGAAAATGAATAAATTATTCATTATGTTTTATTAATTAAAAACTCGTTATTTCTTAAGGATGGCAATAAAATAATGGCTTATGTATAAATGCACATTGGATGGCATAGTGTTAAATTAGCATTCAAGTAAATAGTTTTCATTTTGAGTTTACATTTCTTGGTACATCGTAGCTTTCATTTTGAATAGTTTGCACTTGGGAAGAAATTGTTTTCACAAAGTAATAGTAAAGTATCATTTATTTAGGTTAGACTAATTTGATTTTTTTATAGAATTAAAAATAAATGAAAAGTTAGACTCAGTTTCATCAGCACATAAAGCTGTAGTAGCAAATGGGTTGAGTACTAGATTTATGGCAGATGAGCATCAATCAGTACGGGGTACTTCAAAGTGCAAACTTAATTATTTAATGCACACCGATTCATTTAAGTGACACTTTTCAAAGTGAATTATATTTGTTCAATGTTACAATACATTTTAATGTGAGATAACAATAATTTAAGTGAACTATTTTTTTTTCGTGAAGTAAATTAGTTATTTATATAGTGATTATGATCTAAAAAGAATGCGAATAAATACAAGTCTAAAATAATCATCCAGTTAGTGCTTTGACTCTAGTTTAGCTAATTCTCTAAGTTATATTAAATACATTACACGTTTTTTAATTAAAAAAAAAAAATAAAATACAAGCGAGTAAAAATATTTGAAAACCACTCCTTTCACGCACGTTTATTTATATATGTGATTAAATATATATGTGTACGTATTTAATAATACGTTTTTATAATTTTTTTATTCGCCTACTTAAAAATATTGTGGAGAGCATTGATGTTGAAATGATATCACATTTTTTCATACATGTCATTACTTTTTTATCACGATCGATTTTGTCTGTGAATATTGGTTGAACATTAAAAGACATAAACGATTATACGTATTAATGTAACGTATTGATGTGATACGAAAGTGGGTCAATTTAAGGCACTGGTCCTTTGAGGCAGTGCTTCTCAAACTGACAACTTATCAACATATTATGATTTTTTTTAAAGTTTTTAACGATACGGTCGTATTACAATAGTGAAGCTATAACAGTTACCTTGCATATGAGTTATCAGGTGTTCATTTTACCTTCATATATAATATTATCAAAATGAATTTTGTCTATTATTGATTTGTTATTATGAGCACAATAGAGAAGATAAAAACGAATATTTATAATGATACATTTTCTATGAAATTGACGATTCATATATGATCAATTGTAGTTAGCTTTATCAGTCATTTTTTCAGAAATTTTACCTTATTTTGTGATTTGTGATGTTAATTACAACAAAGTTTTTAGGGAAAAGTCGGTGATATAATATACTTTTTGCTCAAAATTAATTATAGTATCATCCCTATCTCCTAACGCGACAGACACTATATAAGCATTAAAAATAAGTGTTTTAATTATTGTATCGTCAGGTTATCTAGCTCAGCAATAATTTATAGTATATTACCAATTAAGATGTACGTATTTATTACATGTACTAATGGCTTATTTCGATGCCGAAAGATACTTAAAGCTATGCATAATACAGGTATATACATAAGTATATATTTATCAACTTAATTGTATTATGAAATCTCCCATATATAAAATATATATGATTAAATTTAAATGAGGTGGATTTTACATCACCATTTCCGGTTGAGAACGGAGAATATAAATTGTATTTTAACGGTGTGAAAACGCATCAAAATACACATGGTGACATGAGTTAACTGTCACTTTTAACACCATTATACTCATATTTTGGAAATATTATATTTGGATATAAATATATTAATAATTTTATGCGAAGCAGCATTGTAAAAATTGATTTTCAATTTATAGCTAGGTAGTCTCAAATTTATCTCTAAATTTTCCGGCATTTTTCCCCGGCAAATTTTTCACTATTGAAGTGAATTTGTATAAGATTTACGCGCTGCTCGATTAGATCCTTTTCCACAATTTAACCTCAACGTTTAATTATGGCATCAGACAAAAATGTCTATCTACTGTTCCCTGGAAAGAAATTGGCGACAAATTAATTTCCGGTTCATATTTGGACAACTTTTATTGCTTTGCATAATAACTTAGGTATAAAATAATCACACTATTAATGTATTGTGTGTTGCTATGTTATGATTGCTTCGAGTTATTTCCCAAATAATAAATTTTCTGTGAAATTGCAACTACAGCATTATATTTTCCTTGTATGGACGTCATAATATGACGTATATTATACTAATAGTAGGTAAATCTAAAAAAAATAATTGCAAATTCGAATAAAAAACTGACAATCGCACACTACATATTTTTTAAAAACTTTAATTGGTTGTTATATTTTACAAGTTATTCATTCCCATATTTACGTAATTGACAGTTTCTAGAAAAACGAATAAAAATGCCCATTTTTTGTATTGATACAGTTTAATTTTTTAACTTCTTATTGATCGTCATCGCAACGCGTTGTGACGTATTTAAATAAATACCTGTTGCTATTTTGAAATTCGATTTATCAAAGACGAACGATTTTTCGTCAGAACTCGTTATAAATTAGTATTGACGTATTTAGTTCAAAAAGTCACGTTGATTTTTTTAATATTGTACCAATATTAATAAAAAAAAATATGAAAATACTCACGTGTTTTGATTGCGTAATACATTTAATACTGTGATTAGCAGAATTGTTACAATATTTAATGTCATCACAAAAACTAAATGGAGATTTCCACCAGAAACTGATTATATTTTACAAAAATGGTTGTTATCTACTTCCTCAAACCATGAGTATCTAAGCCATAAACTTAATCTATTAGGGATCCAATTCTGCAAATCTGATTTTTATAAAATATCTGTGGTGTGTGGGATTTAATCCCACAATATTAGTAATCGACTCGTGCTTATATCACTCGACCATAGATAGCGAGGGAGGAAAATTTATTTGTGGCAGTCTCGTAGATTTTTTTGATAGGAATATTTTATAAAAAAATATTTTATCCGGTGTTGTGCAAATAACACAGGCACAAATGCATTTTTAATATTGATTAGTTTTATGTTGTACAATATTGTATATCGCTCTCTGATCGACATTGATAGATAGATCGCAACCAATTTTTATGTAAAATTTCATCAAATTATTGACCAATAATCTGAGTTTATGACAACTAAGTATACTATGCTCATCGTGGTGTTTAATATGCAATCTCGAAAGCTCTAGAGGAATTATTCAGCAAAGCCTCCAGCTCTATAATAATTTAAAAAAAGAAAGACATGACCCATGAAATGAAAGTTTTACTGACATAACCGGGTTAAAAATTGATCTGTTAAATGTAAGCCATTTTGTGTATTCAGATGTTCGTTTTTTATAAAATATTCTTTATTTAAAAAAGCACTTTATTTATAGGTACTTGATGTGTGTGAAGAGTGGGGTACAAAAATGTTTTCGGGCCACATATAATACTCTTACTCGTGTTGATTACGATTTTCTGTTAGTAGAGTAAAACTCGTAAATATTTGTGGATACTAAATCGTATACACGTGATTTAAAAAGATCACACGTACCGATTCTGCGAATCATTGTTATGTATACCTTTTCTTCTGAATTTTGAAACGCAAGCAAAAAAAAAAACGTTCGGAATAACCCAGAACTAGTTTTCGTATTTTTTTAGATTTAGACTCAACATGTTGAACTATATTTTGTTTTTTATCTTCACAGCACGGAAACCAGTTTTTATTGACTGTTGGGATGAACGTTTCAGAAATTGTAAACAAAAATGATTCAGTGACAAATTGATTAAAAATAATTTAATAATTCTCAAACAAATAAGAGACTTTATGACACATTTCAAGCATTTCTAGTCATTGATATTGTTAAAAAAATATATATATCTTACATTAATTTTCCGCTTGCGGTGCTGTGTTTTTAATTATTATATGAGAAAGGTATTTTTTAATTGAACTTATTCCGATATGTCAAAATTTAAAAGACGATAATTTGAACAAGTATTCTTTATATAAAATACCAGCATAACATATTTTTCAATGTTTATTTTTTTTTTCAATATTTTTGAAATTGATTTTTTCTACTGGTAATGGAATAAATTCACTTTGGAAATACCCCGTCATATTATAGATATATATATCAAAACGGTAACAATACTTTCAAAAATTTAGATAAAACTTTTCTTCAAACAGCCGCTTAGATATAACGAAAGAGTTATTGAAAATAACAGACGACAATTTAACGGTATTCATATGGATGTATTGAATAGAACATCCAATCGGTCTTTCTTAATAAAAAAATAATTTACAATTCCAGAAAAAAGACTCGGCTGAAAGAAGTCTTCATACGGCAAAAGGTTGATGCAGTTGATTATTATGATGATAAAGGTGCGTTATTTCATTTTTATATTTTAGAAAAATGTTTATTAATAATAAAATTGTCAAAAACTATACCAGTATTCAGTGTTGAACGCTCCTTGTCTGTGATCGAATGTTTTCAATCCGCTACTTCGTTAATAGATATTTAACAAACTCATTTATCTAAAAAAATAATAATTGAAGATTTATCTACAGTATTCAATTATATATAGAGGTGTTTTAATTTATAAAGCTTAAGTAATTATACATAACAATAACAATACATTATATTTATTTCTAATCGTGCCGTATCTAAATTGAAATCAATAGCATTTTATCAATTTAAAATCAGTGCCAAAACTAAATATTTAAGTAATTATCAAAGTAAAAATATAATAAATATTTATTTAAAAGTCTAATCAATGCACTCATAATCTGTTTCGCCCATTATTTCAGTATTTTCAACTTGAATGCCCTTCTATCATACGTTACCTCTCCACACTCGTTACTTTTACATATAACCATATAACGAAGCGTAACGAATGAAAAACCTCTTACAGTATGGAGAATATCCCAGTAGCTATACCATTTTTTTTTTAATTAGCACATGTGTGTAGGCAGAATGTGGACAATTACTATTTTAAGTAAATTCTATTATTGCCAAACTTGAAGATATATTTACCCTAAAATGATACCTTATAAAAACCAAGCTGTAATGGTCAAACTATCTATTGCTTGTCCGGTTGTTTTTAATAAGATTTGTGAAAACAAAATGGCCAAAAATTGTCATGAATAGTTATAATAATAATAGGATAGTAATAAATAATAGGTTGAGTGTAATATAGGTAATTTTTATTGCTTATTAAATATCTTTTATCGTTTTACCGAGAATTCAAAGAGAGTAAAAGAGGAATAATAAAATATAAATTATGGCGGGAAATCTGAACCATAAATAATATAAAGTTAAAAATATCTTGTTTACAAAGCGATATAAACATGTTATTTTCAATTAAAACATATCGTCGTTGTTAAGGAAATATTTTAAATAAACTAACATTTTTTCCAAAATCGACTTATTTGCTAAAGTGAACTAATATGTCGAATGTGCATATTTTGAAATTATAATTTACTGCAATATATGGTTAATAACAAGAATATATAATGGAAAAGTCAGTAAATAAGATTTAAACGCGATTATCTCCGCAGTATTTTTGCAAGTTAATGACTATTTCCTTAACAACGACGATTTTATTATTTACAATAAGAACCTGCAAATACCATATGTCTTCTACTGCATTTTTTATCACTTAAAAGTTGTCTATTATAAAAATGAATTCTGGTTATCTAACATACTTTTGAAATTGCTTTTGCAATATATGTATATATATTATTTTAAAGTATTCCCTTTAGTTGCAAAATTTATCTTTATTTTTATGTAGGTATCGACCTTTATTGTTATCTAAAAGGTTGTATTTTATAAGCACAATAAGAATGAGTTATTGAACATGTTCTGTATTTTATTTCATCATACACTTTTGTATATCAGTATGGCATTTAGATTGAAGAAGTACACTTCAGAATTACTGATAAATGGACTCAAGATAAACTATGGGCACTCAAAATCCCTTTTTACTTGCATACTTTAAAGTGAATTGTTATTTGCAACCCAAGTTTTGACATTCAACTACTTTAGGCCATATCTATACCAATCGGAGATAAGTGCGTAGCTTTAGGTGTTTCGTAATCAATTATGTTTAACTAATTTTTCTTATATAATAAAAATTATATAATTTAGAAATTATTAGCCTACCTATTATAAAATTTCATAAAAAATATTCTAAAAATATTTTTTTTATTAACCTCGTTATTATGCTACTTTTTGGCGTATATATCATCGTATTCCTGGCAAAAGACGTTAAACTGAAAAAGTGAGTTTTGAGATAATCGAGATTTAATGTTTGAGTCTCTCTTTTAAATACATTTGACGACAATTTCTAATACATAATACATTAAACCTTAAGAATTTATCGTAAAATGTATTTAACAGAGAGACTCAAACATTAAATCTCGATTATCTCAAAACTCACTTTTTCACTTTAACGTCTTTTGCCAGTAACACGACGATATATTTTTTTAAGTTGACAACGCAAAATACCAATTTTAAGCTTATAATTAATTGATAAACAAAAATAAGATCTGCTTATTTCCGGTTGGTATTTATAAACAAATAATGAGGTACAAAACATAATATATATGGTATTTCAAACTATAGTCCATTTTTCAATATTTATTATATCAATGTTTTAGAGTTATATGAAGTGTTGTACCAGATACATTTGTGTATTTTAATTATTCCATTTCTGGACACTGCTGGATATTGGTGGTAGAGAGGAAAACGCACCTCGCTGCTGGAGGTTGCAGGCTTGAATCAAAAGACTGCTGAAGATTTAAAAAAAATACAAGGAATATGGGGTAAGTAATTAGGTGGTAACTAATTCTCGAGATAAAAACTATCAAGGTAACTCTATCCCTTGCGAAGGAATAAATATGATTATTCAGACAGGAAACATTATATCATAAATAAAATTAAAGTTAACCCAATTGTTACGACATAATGTAGTAGCCTTTATTTCAATTTGTATTCTTTTTTTCAGCAAGAAGATTCTATTCTTTCAGTTATTATTTATCATAATATATATAATGCTATTTTTATGTTGTTTAACTTGTCGTGATTTCTCTAAATCATAAATCGTATGCCATTATTTAAGAACCTGATCATTATTCTGATTATGAACAAAGTGTAGCAGAAAAATGTTGGGTCCAATTCGTAAATATATTTGACACGATGTTGACGTCAAACGCTTTCAAGTTTCTTAAGCTATGACGTCTGAAATTTTCTAGATAATCTTTAATGGTGATATTTATCAGTTTAAATAGGTTGATTTAATCTTGAAGAAATACGGAGTACTGACCGTTGGCTTGGTGGCTACATAGAGTTGTGCTCGTTAATCCAATATGCAAAATAGACAGGTCGAAATAGTGAAGAAAAAGAAAATAAGGACAAAACTATACAGTATAATGATGATAATATAATATTGGTGAATTCTTTTATTATATCGTATTGTTTATTAGTGCGTAACGCAACGAAAGATTTCATTAGATACGAACATCCGATATACGAAATACGTTGATATTTTATCAATCTGGTTTTTAATAGTCAAACATGGTTTATGGCTTATAATAAAATTAAGTTCCTTATAACAACAGCTAACAAGTAAAATTATTTATATAACCCGCCTTGGGGCACAAAACGTCTAATCCGTCATTGTAATTATTTATTGAAAAATAATGTTACCTGTATATTAATAATCTAAGAAGATCTAAAGTGTGTTACGTAATAATTTTAAATGCCTGTCAAATGAGTAGGTCCTTGATAAATAGAGATTGTTGAACTTTTGGCCGTATTATATAATACATAATAATAATTAATATTGTATTGAATGACTTCAGATAAGTACACCGTGTGTGAAAATTATCAACAGTCTACGTACGAGCTATGGTGCGAATTTTATCATACGACGATGCGATACATGACTAGAAAAGCGGTGGAACGCCTCTTCGGTGGAAGGACAGAAGAAGTTATTTGTTTTTTCCAAACCTAAAGTGGCGCATGGAGATAACTAAATTGACTCCAGACCATGAAGTTTTTAAGAAAAATAAGTATAATTTCATATTCTAATGCGAACTTTTTAAAATTACCATATCCGCAATATCTTACATATGAAGTGCTTACAACTTATTTTGCAGAGCTCACCATATTATCCTATCAAATTCAACAATTGATTTTTCAGTTGAACATTAGTTTATGGTAAAATCCTTCCAATTGATAATAAAAAAAATGAAAGACTGTATGCATTCGAATTATGCAAATCGTACACATAAAACATTTTTTGTGTTTTAATTACTAATTGTAAAATAATTACAAAAAAGAAATCTGCCATATACGGTCCCTAGATGGGTGGAAGGCCACGTACCGGTCACATGCTAGCATCTCTTCATTCTGCCGAGGACGCCAGAATCCCACCAGTTGGAAGAAAATACAGATATGATTCAGATTTTCTAGAGACAACCACACTATATGAGTTGTTGAATTGCAAAACGCATTCTGAATGCTTGCTGATCAATCCTCCAGAATGCTTTTTGCAACTTGACGATTCATATGTCCCAGCCAGTTCCACTACATTATTTTTAAGGTGGCACGGGGGTGCTCCGTTCGTTCCCTTATCTCCTAGCTCTTCACAAGTTGTGAATACCAATGATAACCTTGATCCTTTTTTCTGATACCTCATATAAGATGTTCACAAATTATCGAACGCTCTGTTGTTTTTTTTTAACACATGCCCATATTTCATACGGAAGGTAAATGTATAAGCAACATGATTTATTGATGATATTAGTATATTCATTTCAACTACAATAATTATCGCTTTGATATGGATTAACTAATGAATAAAGCCTTCGATTCAATTGCAATTGAATAACCATTCTTATCCCGTCAATTTTTTTACATATATGTAACAAAGGCTCATTGTCATTTCCGCTGATTATTTTGTTTTTCTGAAGAGGATTTTTTCAGTTGTATACTTCTTTTGATGGAAAAAATCTCACATTGTATTTTATAAATCCACGTAGGTAATAAATTATAAAATATTTTAACTTTATCCGCTCTAAGGCTTGTGATGCATGTAGGTCTCCTCCACAATGTCAAGATTACAAATTTGTTTTTTATATATCTTGCGCGTAATTGCCAACCAAGTCGTGTTAAGCATACTATTGAAAGTTGAATCTTTGAATTATTTATTGTTTATTATATTTTTATCCTGTTTGGAAACGGCTGGTATAGAGATGATCTCTATTTTTTTAAAAATTATCGGTATATTTAAATGAAGTTGCTTTCGTGCCAATATATACATACTAAAATGACGTTTCCATCTCATTTGCGAATTCTTTTTCTTTTGAAAAAAAACATTCTAGAAATCTCTTATTGCTACTAATATAATATTAAATAATACAAATAAACAACCGATTATTATTATTATAATTTGTTGAATCATATTTCTGTGTCATAACTAAATGTTAATGTTGTCTTGGATGTCACCTTGTTGTTACAAAAAAAAAACGCTATAATATATAATATACATGATTGTTAATATGCACGTATAAAGTACCGACGATTGAAGTGAAGTTGCTATTATCCAAAATCATCGAAGATAATTTTTACAGTTGTATTATTTTAGAGTATTATTTTATGTTAGTTATGTTCACGTACATAATTATTACCTAATTAACACAAGTGAAGCCACAACTAGTAAAATATAGACCACTTTTTGAAATCTAACGTTAGCAACAAGTGATCCAAATGTTGATATCCTCCACCTGAGCGAGATTGACTTTAGATCGATAGATAGTTTTTTACATACGAATATGATCTGTTTCTTTCATTCGAGAGACTTATTTAAACTATTGGTTGTTTTTCACCGACTTCTAAATTGATTCTCCACCTTTTAAACGTTGCATTTCATTCAATAACTAAGTGTTGTTTTCGTCGGTGGGAACGTCTCAAATTAATAATATATAATAAACATACAAATAAACTAAAATAAATGTAGATAATCGATTTCCTCTTTGGATATATTATTATATAATCAAAATTATAAATATCCATTATAACAACTGAGTGTTATATATTATTATGAATGTATAGGTAAAATTTATTATGGAAAAAAACATATTTTTTGGCGTAAAAAACTGGTTTTTTACATTCGACTTTTTCTGTTACATAATGATAGTTCACACGGCTTTTCGTCATTAGCTGCTTATGCATCTGTTTTCAATTTGATATTTCCTTTTATCAGGTTAAAGTCATGCATGCAATTATTAATTAAGCTGCAATGGACGTATCGAAAAAACACAAACAAACATATTATTAGCATAGTGATTGAACTTAAAAACCATTTTTCAATGCAAATCTCTTATATAAATGTACGATCGGTATTAACGATTTCTGCAAATACTACTTTCAAATCGTTCTAATGTAGATATCTTTCCAAATATGGAATATTATTTGAATTTGTAAGTTATAAAACGTTTTAATGAATGCTTATTTACTCAAATCAACTAGATGTACAAAAACACTTTCAAATTATTAATTCGTGGATTCCACTTAAACAAAGATGTTTCGGTATTTTTGTTATTCATGTACAAATTATTTTTTCACTATGTAATATACCGATTTATTTTCAATGGTAACCAGACAAATGCGCGCAAGATAAGTGCGTACAAGACGAGTACGTACACATCAAATATACTTACAGACACATGCACTCGAAAGACGACTGCGCACATATATAACTGATCTCAGATACTTGTATCATAATTATATATTAAAGCTGATTATCTACTTTTAATATATATCAGATGAATTCTATTGCTTTTCGTACCTTGAAGCTATGGAGAAAATTTTGATACCAGTGCATTCTACATTGATATAAGCCATATTAATGGCGTAACTACATATTCAGCGCCCTGGATCAAGTAAAATCGCTGTGCCATCTTGTTTCAGGTGTAATGTGTTTTCGACATATGTCACATCTTTCCCATAATTATAGTTTCTCGTTTTTTTAGCTCTCGCGAGTAATATTATGTTGTAAGTCTTCTATGTTATCCTTTCTTAGTTTGGGCCCTCGATGATTCGTGCACCTGGAGCAACTTCTTCAACTGCTCCACGGTAGCTACGCCACTGACACATATAGTAGTTCTCATATTATATATAAAGGTCCACTGTGATTCAAAATGAAGATTGAAGTAGATTTCAAGATCTATTACTCCTTAACCATTAAAAGTGCAATTGTGTAATACTATTCTCCATAATCCAAGAAAAAGTTACATTAAAAAAACAGGATATTATTATCAAATATGTACATTTTAAATCGGCTTTTAAATACAATTGGCGTCAAAAAATCGTCGTACATACTGTATTTCATATGTATGTCAATATTGGAGACATTCTTTCTCAAGTTTTCTCTTTAATTTTTAAATAATTTTCAGTTTAATTATTTTATAATTTTTCAATCTACGATTTTTAATAATTACCCTTTAAAAACAGCAATATCATTGAAGCTTATATACTTTGTAATGAAAATT
>JAGVSQ010000904.1:0-33323 GCA_022683975.1 Rhyacophila evoluta
GTCGCTAACAGTGATCTCACATATGGAAGTTTACTAGTTTTAAATAATTTAGAATGTATAATTATTAAGTATATTTTTTGTTCATAAATAATACAATATATCAATAATATTAAATACGTAGATTTATTGAAAAAAATATTTGAATGTTGCATTTATGATAATTATGATAACTTTATAATAAATAATAGTTACGATCAAAAATTTATTTGTAATCGAGTGACGTTACATTATTTTAACGTCGAAGCCGGAAGCCTTCAAACCACATGGACGTTTTGCAGACATTTTTTTTGTAAATTATTAGTATGTGGGTTAAAACAATATAGCGATTACTTCGTCTGAGTGTATATTTCTGATATATCGAAACATTATATGGAATAAACTAAAAAAAATCATTTATGGCTTAAACCTCTTTTGCTTAACTAGATCCAACTATTGTTATTACTCAGGTCATAGTTTTTTTTTACTGAAGTTCCAACTTTGTATTATTCTTCAAACAAATCGGCACATAGTTTTTAAGCATACCTTAATAAAAATGTTCTCTTTGGTCACATCTTTGTTTTAATTTTTATTAATTTATCTATACACACACCATTTTTGCGTTGTTATTGTTAAGCATACATGAAATTAATGAAAAAAAGTAATACAACACCGAACAACATAATTTTTAGTTATTTTAAATAGTATAATTTCATATTTGGTTACCGTTGATTTCACATTATATGTAAGTAGGTACCAATTTGGATCAAAGATCACCATTACAATTGTTATTTTTTTATGAAAAAGTAACGCGTTTCTGGCAATATTCAATATCAAATTCTTTTGTGTGCCGGTATCATCACTGATTGCTAATATTGTTACTATTTTATTCATTATTAAAATTGATTTCAAACAAAATAATTTGTATGTATGTCCATACTATGTTTAAATAATGCACAAGAATCGCTTTTATTTTTCAACAGAACCTGATCGTTTGGATAATTACTTATCCCTTATCACTCACTGGCTTAAAATATATTTTCTAGTAGCCGTTTAAATTAGAAAGAAGAATTATGTCATTTGAAAATATTAAAATAAACTTGGTGCACCAATTTTTAATTGGGGTTTCTAATTTTATCTGATTGGCTCTCGCTATGGATTCCTTACATTCTCCGGTTTTCCATATAAATGATACTATCTTAAACAGTGGACCATGTGAAAATCCGCAGAGTGGTGAAGAATACGTGAAAAATGTTATTTATGAGAGAAAAGAATGTTTAGATACAGTGACAGTCACCTATGACAGTAAACATCTTAATAGCAGACAAAATATATTCGTCGACGAGGTAATGATGCACATTTTTTCATTGAACCCCTGTACATATTATTAAGATAGCTATATTTTTATAAATCTAAATTGCTTCAAATGGATTGGGCTTATATGTCATAACAACAAGAATAGTGTCACAACAACTAACAAGTCAACGCTATATTGTTAACCCTCCACGTTTTTTATATGCAGTGAAACATTTGTATCTGCATATCGTGAAAGTTTACTCAACTGCCAGGAATACTATTATTTAATTATCTAATTCTGGTCGGTTATTGTTTCAGTGACCGAATGTGTCAGCATAGGTTATGGTTAAATAGAATTGTCCGTACTCTATATTTGTTGCTTTTGAATGTACTATTCTCAGATAATGCAGATGGAGTGACCACCTACTCTATGTCAGCTACTTTTGATTTCGCGGTGGTCAGCTGCGATATAGGTAATAGAAATGTCATGGCATTGTAATATAGGCGCTCTGCGGTCAATTCAACGAATCTGCTGGGTTTCTCTGCACCAACTATTGAGTGGTAAGGGTGATCGAAATGCTCCGTGCAGTCTTTTACCACAATTTGAGTAATAATCAACATTTCATAATGTACAGCATCGTTTAACATCACTGTAATTGTTCAGTATATTGTGTTTGTCTTGAATCGGTATGCATTGTTACCTCTCATGGGAAACAGTCACCTATTCTTATTAATTGTGAATGTAGAATACTTTCAATACATCTCATATATATATGATAAACCCTCAATCGAAAAAAATCATCTTTTATCAGTTTCCGCATGGTGTTTTTGATACTGTAAAATATCATTGTTCAATGAATAATAATAGATCGTTTGAATCCCGTAGCTAGATTTAAAAAACTTTTAGATTAAGTCTAAATATTTAATAAATACTCTTGACATAATTCATAATAAATATTTATTTGTAGTTATAGTTTTGCTTTTCAGCATCTTCAAGCTATCTATATGAATAAAACACAATTATATTTAACAGTTTTATTTTTTGATACTCACTGTAATTCATAATAATATTTCATAGAATTGCTTTTATAAGTATGAAAACTTAACCAACCTAACCTCCTAACTCAGTGAATGATTTGGTAATAATGATATGAAAAGAAATTAACCTAGTTTATTAAAATAATATATTTTTATTTCTATTTTTGACTGAAGCGGAGTAGGTGTGGGGGGGTGAAGTGGTATCTAAACATTTTAAATTCCACAGTTGATTTTACCAATCTAAATTACAAAATTTCAACAGATTGTAGGTAAATGAAACATTCACAAAATTGATTATTAAACTAAATCAAATAATACTTACCCGATTGTGATAGATGTGGAATCCTTTTATATGTTTCTATCGAAACCATTAACTACCTACAGTTAAAACATTCAGCACAACATATTTTTTGAAACCACAATTAATACTCGGGGACAATTAACTTTTCAAGAGTTTTCCGATTGTTCTAAATTCGACTGTGTGTTATTTTGGATCATATGATGGTTTCTAAACTTTTCGTGATTCAGAGGAATTTAAAACATGTCACCAAATAAATACGATACACTCATATACATCTAACAGCTGGGTAGAAATATAAAATTTGTGAAAATTTTAAGTCACAAATACTTCTTGCCCTCTTCATTTTTTTGAACATGTACTGATGTGTTTTACTAATACTTGAAATAAATAATTATCTCTTTAATTTTACATCAACCATTTCAGTTGCCGATAACCACATCCGCTCCTGACTTGCTATTACCCACGAAGGAATGGCAATGCTATCAAGAAGCGGATTTTTCCGATCTCCGGTGTCAAGTTTCGAGACTTTACAAAACAAAGAATGTTTGGCGTCATTCGATCAAGCTACCTTCAATGGGGAGAGAAGATTCTGATAAGTTATGGAGAAACTTTTTTAGAAACAACCAACCCAACTTAGCCTTAGTTTTCACCATGAGTCAATCTGTTTTGGAGTCTACTTTAGATATTTTAATTGATATCCTCAGTGAGCTACCACCGGGGAAAGGAATTCCTGCTGAGTGCGGTAAGTTATCACACCATTTGTCAACTATGAAATATTGGAAAATTTAATTCACTTTTGGAGCGCGTGCAAGAGTTATTGATATTACCGTTTTGTATGGATATTAAATAGCCTAATTAATTATTTAGTGATGTACTTGAGCTGGAATCCAAATTTTCCTCTTTGAACAATTTGTTTAAAAAATAACCTCGACATAGTGATGAATACATTATGAAATCAACGCTCCTATAACAGTGCTTCCCAATTACTTTCATGTCACGACCCCCTAAATCTGAAAGAATTAATTCTCCCCCCCAAAATTTTCGCACATGCGCTTACATCATCTTCTCGGTGTATATAAATATTTTTCATAAGTGTTATTATTTAACAGACTTAAATATATACCGCGGGACTGCGACCCCCAATTTGGGAAGCACTGTCCTATAACACGATTAATTCGTATATGGATGGCACATTATAAGAAACTAAGAATTATACGATACAGAATAACTCGTATTGTGTAATATTGTCCAATTACAATAAAACAAATTAAGCAGACAAAAAGTAATTCAATAAAGATTAACCTTTAAAAGTCTGAAGTCAATAAAGTGAATATAAACATATTACACAGGCAATGGCAGCGAAAGCAACAACGAAGTAAAGAAACTCATGTGAGCATTGTATAATACATACAACCAATAATATCATCAGGCTACAGCAATACTACATATTTTTGCAATTGCATGAGATTCCTGTTGTAGCTGAAATTGAAAATGGTGATATATGCGCACAAAGAAACATTAGAATTATTTACTAATTTCAACTGTTAAGGTATAAAATAAAACTCTTGCTATAGGGAGACTAAAAGCTATTAGAGATATAGTGTAGAGAAACCGCGTTATAGGAGGTTTGACATTATAAAGGAAAAATATTTTATATACTTATGTGGTCACAAAATGTTGTTAACCGCTAACCAATAGCTGTTGTACTTCAATGTAATCTAGACTTACAAGGGGAGATAGTGAAAATATTGTCAGAATAGTGAATGCCTCCATTAACCAAAAACTAATGTGAAAATATTTTAAATCACACTAATCATAATACTCCTATAAAATATCACTTTCCTTATGCAATAATCATCTCTCTGCATACTTCAGCAATGAAAAGCCCAATGACCCCTAGCTGATAATCAATAATATAAATATAAATAATCTATAAGTATAAGTCTTCACATTATGGATATCCATATACATAGCAGACGGGTTAAAAAAATCATTTCAAGCCTTGATCATATAAATCATATAATATAATTCTTAATCTATATAAATCACAATTGAATCAAATAGTTTTTTCCTTTGCATTGCAGGTTTTTATTTCATTACATTTTCATTGATAGTAAAAAAATTCCCACCATTCTACCAAGCATTTCATTATGATCTATTTCCCTTTGTTATTATATAATTTTCCTTAAATAAAGTTCATTTTTAAATGTATAGTACTCCTTTGTGTGGTATATAATATATTTTATTTTGCAATCAATGTTTTCAGGAAAGTGGTTATATGCAGTATTGGCATGTTTGAAATTGCCACTAGTTCCAAATGCTTGCAGCTCGCTAAGAGAATTGGCCAGAAAATGCAGTCAGATAAGGTATGTAAATAAAAAATGTGATTTATTATATCAGTATGGTATATTTAGTCATATGTCTGCAACTTAAATTCTGTAAATAAGATATGCAAGTGTGATTTTCTTTCTTAACTCGCCTTGAAGATTTGATTAAGGCTCGTATTATTTTATGAATAAGTAAAATTTAGTTCCGAGTTGCAATTAAAATTTTCCAATTTAACTGAAAATGTTATTTTAATAACGGTATGTAACATACAAACAGTGCAGATAATGCTGTTGTGAAAAAATTGTTTTTAATTACCTATTGTGCTATTCCTAGATTTTATTTAAAACTTGCTATTATGACTAAGTGCTTTTCGATAATCTTACAATTTTATATAAAATGAATTTCAAACATTTACAGGTCAAGGTTGTTAATGGATGATAGAGCGCTTATGAAAAAAACAGCTCCATTAAATTTATTTATTTGCCTCGTCGCCAGATATTTCAGACAGGCTGATTTAGCAGACCGACCTAATAAAACATGAAATAAGTGAAAATATATTTTATTATAATCTCTCAACAAAATATAACCAATACTGACTATTACAAACATTTGTAGAATACTTTTACAACACCACTCAAAAACAAATATGTAGAAATATATATAAAATTTCAAAACATCTTATTAACTCTTATTATCAAACGTTGTCTGCGGCTTTGAATGCCTGGGTAAGGTCGTCAATCAAGTCCTGGGTATCTTCTAAACCGACAGATAACCGCACCAAAGAATCTGATATACCCAACACTAATCTTTGCTCTGCTGGTACTGATGCGTGGGTCATAACAGATCTATATTAAAAAATAAAGTAGTATGATATTATAAAAATTATACTGAAATAAAAAAGATTTTTCTTAATACTACATGTTCTGGTTTACCAATTGAAAGAATTGTCATAAAAATGGAAATATAATATATATAAGTGTTGTTGCACAAATTTCGGTATTTCCATTGATTTCTGAAAATATTATCCCATTATCATAGTGAGCTCTAATCCGTTGTCTCTACAAATTAAAAAACACGAATATGTACAGAAAGTACTGAGTTATACTTACGGCAGTTCAGCAAGGCTCTCATAGCCTCCAAGACTTTCAGCAAGGGTGAATATTTTTAGCGCCTGTAAAAACGCTCTCGATTCTTTCATTCCACCCTTAATGAAAAATGTGAGCATACCGGAGTGACCATAGCACTGCTTCTTTGCCAGCTCATGCTGTGGATGTGATGGTAATCCTGCACAAGTGTTTAATGACAGCTATTAAATTAGTTTATATTATAAATAAGGGTAGTAGTTCCATAAAAAAATCATTTGATGCATTGCGATTGGGAAACTAATGAAGTAGCGTATTGTATTATCGAAAAAAAATATTCAAATAGGCATATTAAAAAAAACACAACTTATTTTTAACCAAGTTCACTCTGAAATTGGAGCATATGAGCCTACACGGTGCAAGAATGTCCACTCCAAAAAATTGAGTATTTGTATCTCCCGCAGTATAAAGACATGTTATGACAGACATGACAGATTTTATCCACAAAATTTGGCTCTCAACCAATTGCTCAAGCCATTGAGTATCCAGTGCTGCATCTTTGTATTTTTAAAAATCCGACAGCTGTGGAAATCAAACTCGCAATATATAGCTTCGAAGCACGCATGCTAACTTTTCGGCTACCGGGGATACAAACCACAACCCCTGCACATAATGCTAACATATTTTTGTTCATTACTAAATTACAAATAACTTGAAATTTCATTTAAATTTATACCTCTACAATTACTGTTTTTCAACAGTTTTTATAATAAATCAAAGTACGATAATTCTTATCACCTGGATGGACAACTTTTTCAACCATCTTGTGGTTCTCCAACCATTTAGCAACTTCAATTGATGACTTCATATGGCGTTCCATCCGAATTGCAAGAGTCTTAAGGCTTCTATTCACTTGATAGCAATCAAAAGGGGCTGGTACAACTCCCATAGCTGGAAAAAAAATAACACAAAATTCTAAGTATTTAAGAACAATCGAATTCGCTTTTACACAATCGAATATACACTCAGAATGTGTAGTTATTATCTTTGATATAGTAAACAAAAACAAAAAACCTAGATCTCTGATAATCATTCAATTGGTTCAAAATTTTAACACCAATTTTTACTTAACAGTTTACAACATGTCACAAATATACATGCAAAAAAAAAGAAAAACATTTATACTGAATATGTGAGACTATTAAAAAAATAAAACTGATAATTACTTCCTTTTTTATAAGCTTTTATTTAGTTCTGCTTTCATTTAACAATTGAACAGTAACTGAGTTTTTATTGTAGAGAAAGCTCAAGCTTTACTAAGATTGCACAAAATTCTTCCTCAATGATATTCAAAAAATATTGACTCTCATCTAAACACTCATTATTAATTGTCAATTGTTGTAAGTGACTAATAATTATTTCTCAAATTATATTTAACATTACATAGTTTTATCTATAATCTATCTAATATTAGTTTTATCTTTTTGATATCTTCAAATCATTTCATATTCACTATATTCTAGATCAGTTATATAATATAAAAATATGATTCGTTAAAATAATGGTATAGTATTGGTATTATTATTTATCTATCTAGAATTAACATAAAAAGATAAAATAATTCTTGGTAGTGTTTAGTGCTAAGGCATATCTGCCACATTTCTCAATTACCGTTTTGCAAAAACCGCAGTCTCTCATGCAGATCATCTCTATTTGTTATAGCAGCTCCCATGATTACATCTGAGTGACCGTTCATATATTTTGTGAGTGAATACATAACAATATCAGCACCCAGATCTAATGGTTTTTGAAAGTATGAAGTCAGAAAAGTATTATCGACAACCAAAAATATGTCAGGTCTGTCTTTCAAATATCCAGCAACTGCTGCTATATCTACCAATTTCATAAGCGGATTTGTTGGAGACTCGAGCCACACCATCTGTGAAATATATCAATTGAATTTCGGTTAGTTGAGACATTGGTAAACAATTACTCAAATATGACTGCTCTAGAATTTGTCTTGCATATTCTGGACGCCTACTTCTCAGTTGAAACTAATGGTAAATGCATGCATCACATATTGAGTAATGTTGAGTTGTGATATACAACAGAAAAAAATATGTCTATGCATTTGCTGCAAATGCACAGAATTATTTAACCTTTATAATGTCATCTACTTGTATGCACAATAGTGAAATTATTTATTCATATCCCTATTGTGATGAAGTATTTGAATTTACAAAATTCTGTTACAAAGTCTGTTTGTAGTGTGAATACAGGATTATCAGGGGTTGGTAACCATTCTGGATACTGTATAAATAATTAACACTACAATATCAACTGATGGCATTTGCTGGATAATTATTTTAACTCAAAACTAGTTTTGATCAAGCAGTGTCAGTCATTAATTTTGTTTATGTAAATATGCTAGTAATGCAATCTTAGCAATCAAGCATATTGAAATCTCTCTATCTTAAGGAGAATGTTATAGTAAATGTCAGAACTAGCTGTTTCGGCTTTATGAAAAGAAAATATGTGCGTGGATGTTAACAAATAGTTTTGTATTCACATTTCTAATTTATAAATGCATAGTACATGAGAACTATAGTTAGTATATAATGATAAATATTTTTTTAGCTAATACTGATACTAAAAACATCAACTGAACTTCTCTGGTAAGACATGTACACAAGAAGAAATATATCAAATCATTATCTGCAAAAGATCGTAAGCGAAAAACTATATGACGCTTACGATGTTTTACTTTGGCTTCGATTTTTCAATGACATTTAAAACATAAATCATACGATAAAATGAAAAATGTACTTTGGCTGCTGCATTCCTCCAGTCCATCTATTTTGAACTGATTTGATAAAAAAAACGAAAATCTCCAAAAGACCGCATGCGTCTTTTGCCGAAAACAGCAAGATGTATATGATCCATCATGTGGACCCATAAGAATGTGTAAATTTATGAAAAATGATAATATCAGAGAAAAATGACATCGTTGTTTTAGTAAACCAGTAGATTCAAAATTCATTTCCTTTATCTCATAAATAAATGATATTGATAATTCAACAGTATTTTTTTTCATTCTCAATGTTTCCTATGGGAAAACCAACGCTGCTCATCCTATCAGATGTGGGATTGTGTTGTTAATTGAAATTAATTTAGCTGATAATGTGTAACTATTAATTTAAAACATTTATAGAATTTTTCATACGCATTTCAGCTCAAGGCTGGACTAATATCCAATACAATGAATGAAGTTAAAGGTTAAGTGTGGCATGTTACAGCATAGATTTAACACAAAACTCACTCTGCTATAGCAACTAAATTATTATCAAGAGTGAATAAACTTTTGATGAAATGGAAATATTCATGTCTAAAAAATATCCTTTGTAAAAATAATTTTACAAGTAACCACCTAATAAAAGATAGTAGAAAAGAAATAATGTGTAACAATAACACGATAAGAGATAAGAATAACATGTTTTATAAGGAATATTTTTTCTTCACGAGTTATTGATAGCAAAATTTAATAAAATTTATTTTGTAAATGAAATATGTATGTATAAATACAAACCTTTGTTTGTGGTGTTAAAGCTTTCTTAATATTACTCGGTTCGTTCAAATCCACCAATGATAAGTCTATACCCATTCTAGTAATAACTTTACTGAAAAAAGGTAAAAATTATTGGTTTTATACTCTCACTTCAAATACCAACATATAAACCATAAAGACTCAATATTATTTGAGTATGCAAAATTAAAGAATGTTACAGCCAGACATTCTGCTTTCTTTAAAATAATTAATAAGAAACTATCAAACCAGTTTATATTTCTAGCTCGTTTCATATGCATGAATAATAAATGTTGAAAGTAAAAAGATCATTCAAGTGCATTGCCGAATAATCTACCTGAAAAGCCTGTTTGTCCCACCATACATGTCATCTCCGCATACAATATGATCACCGTGGCTCAACAAAGATGCTATGCAAGTTGTAGCACCTAAACCAGAAGAGAAGCACATTCCGTGCTTGCCATTATCCAGTGAAGCTAAACATTCCTCCAAAATATTACGGGTGGGATTCCCTGACCTGCCGTATTCAAATCCCTGGAAAGATAAGAATTAACATTTAAAAAATACTAATATTATGTTCAGCATCTAATTCATAATCATCAGAAAAATAGTAAATTGTCATAAATTGCTTTATTTTTTTGTCCGATGAGAACAGATTCGATGATAGCAAAATATATGAACTAATTATTTCATAGCACAAAAACATAATTTCAATCAATGAATATAGAAATATTATTTAATAATATAGAGAACTCATTTTTCACCACTTATCCACCAAAAGCTTGCTAATGAATGCCTTGGGCTATCATTGCAACACCAATAACCTACCAGAGAGCGCTTTATCTATATTCACTATACATAGTAAATGACTTTTATTATGTTTTAAAATAAATGACACCTCTGAATATTTTAAATGAATCCTATACCACACGAAAATATTGATAAATAAACATAGTTATTAGAATCTAAAACAAACATGTTCTAAGTCGTATAACATATACCATATAATATTCAAGAATAATTATCAGTATGATAAAAATTCACATACATGGTAGCTTTAAGCCATTTGGGTCATAACTCTGAGTGAAAAAAAATACCATAGTATTTGATGAAAATTAAATACAAGTGATTTCAACATTCTTATTTTGTGAGTATAAATATATTTAAATAATTTTATTTTAACTTGTGGAATCAAGTGGTTAACATGATATCTATTGTGAAGATTTGTATACATTCATTACTTAGCAAATATGATTATTAAAATAATATGTTAATAATTTAAAGATAAATATGTAAATACGTCATAAAAAGTTTTGCCAAAAAAAAATAATACTGATAGTCATTATCAGACTGTATGCTCTACTTATTATTAAAAATTATAAATCAAAATTTATTTTGTCATTTATCCATCTCTGCCAATCATAAATAGAAAGATAAGCTTTATCTAAATGACATCAGTAAACAGTATTTTTTTCACACTCCATACAATGTAATCATTCATTTTAATTATTACTATGTTGCATGAAATCATATCACAATAAGAGTGAACAAATAAATAATTAATAAGGAAGTCAAAAATAAATAATAATTTATTACCCTATGTTCAGCGGGAGCGTCTTGTTTGAATGTTGTAGATGTAATAATAGGTGGTACAACGCATGCTGACTTCCAGTTTTCTGGGTCTTGACCAACGTGAATTGCCTTAGTGGCAAATCCAGGTACTTGCTTCATGAATCCATACTCTGCCATTTTAAAGCAGCTGAAAGTGAAGATACAACAAAAAATGCTAAGCATGCACTAACTAAAAGTATTATTGAAGTAGTACCATAATATACACACTTTCTACATCAAACATTCCTAGAAAATATAGGATAGCATAACTGAATACGAGAGTCGTGAAAAATTTAATAAACAAGCAAAGACCAAAATTTAATTCTAAATCAAAAATTTAACAATTCTGAGGTATTTATGACAGTGGTTGTCTGTATTGTAGTATCTTTTATAAATATTAAATCATGCATATATCAAAGAATTGTTTCAGTATAATTAATGTTTTATTTGTACGTATTTCTATTTTATATATTGATATACATGGAAAAAAAGGAGTCGCAAGTGGAAATGAATGGTTAAGAAGATAAAAAGGAGATCATAACCATGTACTTACTGACCTTTCTTTTAAGATAATTAACAAATAAAATAATAAATAGTACAAAAATCCGAGTACTAATATTATGTAGGGTAATATATTTTTAGATATTTTCTACTTAACTTAATGTATTAAATAAAATTAACTTCTGTTCAACTCGCTTTGCATTATTTTTATGAAAAACCGGTCGTTCATGAATTCTATAATAATTGAAAATTGGTGCATGGAATATCTTATCAGCTACATATAATATCACAAGTTAAACAATTATTTCAATATCTTAGTGCATGCAGGTAATGCAGAATTAGGTGATAAGATAAATATTGCCTACAAAATTTTTCATAGTAATTTTATCACTGTCAAATATATTATGACCACTTGTAAGTTTATCAAAATATGCCTCTTTCATGACTAAAATGAATATAAGACTTTATTGAGATAAGTGAGCAAACTTTATAAATTACAATGTTTGCACCTGCTAATTTTTAAGAATAGAAAATTTAAAGATTTCAGACTGATAAGTTAGATATTTGATATGAAAACAAAAATATTACATCTCTATTGTCATAATTTATTTTTCTTAGGTATATAATATTGATCTTATCTCACTAATTTATTTTAGAAAGGATAAAATGAATAACCCAACTCTACAGTCATCGATTAAAAATAAATTATATATATGTATACAGTGGTCAGATTAATAAATCCGTGGGTTTGGAATCGAATGTCGCGGGTTAAAATCTTAAATTAAAAATACGGGACTGGAAGTCCAACGTGTTGAGTGATTAGCTGACAACTAATACTCGTGCAAAGTTATCTCCTCAGATGTGTATTCATCATCAACGAAGTTGGTTAAAAAATAATAATAATCTACAAAACACAAATTTGAAAAAAGCACCATAGGTACTGTATTTCATTTTAATATTCTAACTGAATATTGCAAAGAATATTTATTTTTAATTAAAAATCGAGTAGAATTATATATTTATATAGTTATACAGTCGATAGAGGCAAAATTCATGTTCATGTCAATTAGATTTACCCTACAAATAAATTATTTTAATAGTTTGCGAATTAATTTACTGAAACTGTAAGATACCCACGGAACGTAAGTAAGGTAAAAAGTAACATCTCCACAACATTTTGTAAAATATTAATTAGCAGCTTACTACCTCGTTTTAATTTCAATTAGCCGTGAGCCACTGCAAAAATAATAATATTTAAGTCAGCAAAGCATATTTTTTGCTAACCACCCGTCAAAATGCAGACGCCAACGTATCGTGACAGTTACCAAGTTAATAGTCGATCATTACAATTTGATCGCTGTTCCCACACGAGTGTCGTTTTGCATTGCGACAATTTTATTATACCTGATACCACTATGAAAACATTCATTCACAACAGAAAAAGGTTACATTTATCTCCCCCAAATACAAGTTGCAATTCAAATAATACAGTGATTCCTAGTATACCAAAATCCTAACCTAAATTTTAAACCGGCCCGGCAGAGAACTTTTATTGACACTAACTACTGTCTACTCCAGGGTATTTTTGGCAACGTGTAGTTTTTACCTACTTTCGCGTCTGTATCACACATTTATAATGTATTAATACTTCACTTCTATTCCTGAAAAAAGATTTTAAAATATGCAGAAATGTACTACCTATTTCATAAATAATCATATAGATAGTACGTGTATACGTGTATTATTTGCATTTCAATTTACCATTTGTGATGTATCTGAAATCTCCCGGGCAGATTATAAAATTATATAGTTGATTTAAACGATCGAATAATTAAAAAATATATAATACCTATTGGTTAAACGGTCGACTCTTATAGTCAGAATATAGGTACATAGACACATAAATACAATCATGTATTATACAGGCATACGCAATTGCCTGAAAACCCCTAAAGGGGGAAACCCGGTTCCCAAAGTGTACGAGCTTAAGAATTTTGTGATATTAAATGAAATAATTTTTATAATAAATGAAATTCATCTAATCAACTGGCATATTTGTTACTAATTGTATTATCGAGATGGAAGTCATCACATTGGAAAGTAGTAGTTTATACTAGTTTAATTGGTAAATGGGTGTTTTATAATTATGACGAATACGGCGAATTAATAAAAAAATAAAAATAATATTATATTAATTATACTTTTTAAAAGAAAACGTCACCAGTTTAAATAAAATCCAAGTTTTTTTATAATTATATATACTTGTACGTACCAAAAAGTCGTTGCTGACAAAATTAAAATTTATCAATTTTGCACTTTCCTGCCTAGTACACAGTAGAAGAATGTATATACTACGAATACGCGGCGTTATCTTACCCTGATGTATTATCGACTATTAAAAATTCGAAATCAAAATAAGATTGTCTTGCATGTTAAAAACCGCGCCAGCTTATTCAGCAATCACGACTCAATTACAGGTTCCTGTAACTTGATAAATATTAGTAAAAATGTTCAATAATAGATGTCTCTCACCCACAATACCGGAACGTGAATGTTGTACCTAATATTATAATATACCAATATGTATATGTTATGTAGCTATTTCAACTTACAGAGAAAAATAAAATTACGTACCTACGTACTTAACATAACACATCACTACCACCTGTTCAGGCTGAGTATGGTTGCAATGTTCAATAATATTACATAAATACATTTGCGTTACTATATTAATCCTTTATAAACCTAAATATGTACTTAAATTATTTTGAAAAATATGTCTAAATAAAGAATAATATGAAAAAATGTAGAATCACTCACGTAACTGATTATTGAAAGCCAAAAAAAAATAATTATGAAGAATGTTAGTTTTTATAAACAATAATATGAAAGCTATTTTTTTATTGTTGATTAATTTAAAATTAATTTACAAAATTCTATAAATAAACCAATTATTTACGACACATTTAGAAAATAAGAAAGTAAAAGTACGTAGGTACAGGAAATAAACAGTGTGTACATGTATTATTATTGTAAATATACAAATGTGACGACTGTCATATTCCACGGTAAGTTAACATTACAAGTCTCAATGATGATGTGAAAATCGAAATAGCTATCGACAATGAAATAGTCATTATAATTTTCTCGACCGCCATACTGATGCAACAGTTAGTTGTACGTCCCAAATACATTTACTACATTTTGTAATAGTAAACTTTATTATAATATACTATTATACTACAACAAAATTAAACTCCAACTGGTTTACCGACACATTAAATTTATAATCAATGATGCAACATTTGTATAATAGATGTCCTTGCTTAAATGTCGCCAGCACTAGGGATGGCATCGATTTTACAGTATTGTCTGTAATACCAACCAACGATAATTTAGATTAATTTTTAGTTTGTTAAAAATATGTATTTGTGCATAGAAAACAAATTGAAAATATGATGAATCAAATTTTAATAGTGTGTTTCATGCTCATTTGTGACACTTTTCGGATGAAATAGCTGAAAATGCTATTGACAAAATAAAAAAACTGGTAACATTGTTAACTGTCTATGATTGACCTCAAGCCTGCGAATCTAGAAGGTCTGATACTTACATTGGGCCGGGCTACTGGAAATAAATTGTACTCCGTTGTGTCGGGCTAAAATTAAATATGGGCACGACATAGGTGAATATTACGGCTTTAATTGTTTTTTATACATCGAGATGTAATTTATGAGTGCCACCGTGCATGCCCTGTAGTAGTATATATCGTTATATTTATACTTATCCATTAAAAATGCACTGCCAGCGGTTCGCGACTGCTCTTCCTAAGCTAGATATACCGCGTAAAATTAGAGTCCAATAGTTTTTATTGCTTCATATTCTTATTATTACGGATAACGTAGGATATTTATATCTCGCGTGATATTTTCGTATTCTGTATTCAGTGTAACTAACACGATGCGACTTGTGTGCTATATATGTGACATCAATATTTAATTGATTATATTATTATGTACGAGCGATTTTTTCACTACCAATGTTATTTTGCTGGTGTTATGTTTGCATTTAACTTCCTAATTTTAAGCCTGTGACAACCTTAAAAGGTCATATACACTCTCCGAATTGTTTTTTCGATTAAATTATTGTTTAAATGTGAAGATTATCTTATGATAAAAGCGAGTTTATATTTTCAAATTTAATGTTTCTCATCTGGATTATTTTATCCCGATAACGAAAAAAACCGTTTCTCTTTTTAACAAGATTTTTTCTGTGTGTAGAATATTATTATTGGTTTTATCTCAATAACGACACTCTTTGTCTAAAACCAAAAACTGAAAATAAAATATTGACAGTTTTACTTACTGGTGCTATCGAAAATTTCCGTTTTAGTTTCGCTCACTTTAGTCCTGATGTTTTTAGTCCTACTAGCAATAAAAATCCGTACTCAGAATCGATATAATTAAGATTATGTAAAATGAATTCTTTCGAAAATATTGATAATCAATGAAACAACACAATCGATTAATTAATTAATCAAAGTATTATATTAAATGAAATTATCAGATATTCGGTTTTGCACAATATTTAGTTATAAAGCTGAATATGAATGTAATATATGTTTTTTTATCTATTGTCTTAAGTTTCACCCCTTCAATTGTGTTCATCAATTTTATTATCACTATTAACACAGATAGTTCATTTTAAAAAACGAAATGTAAAATTATCTTCGAAATTCCAAATTTTCTAACCACTATTGTCACCACACTGGGAGATAAAACTGAACACATTACTGAAGCCAGTTCAAGATGTTTGGGTCTTGTGATCATTAAAAGGCGGAAAATGTTAGCTGACATTTGAATAAAATTATATGTAATATTTCTTTCTCATCAGTTAATTTGTATTTAAGAACAAGTTTAGTTTTTAGGAACCAATTGCCCTGAATCGTAAAAATAAATGATTCTGTCTGATACTTAAACATGAATAGTTATTAAAACGGCTAAGTGTTGCTAATTCTTCAGTTAAAAGTACACATATCTTTATCAGTAATTTATTTTAATACTTGACACTTTTTAAACAGCTGCCCATTTTATAAATTATGTGTTCATACAAGTGTTTCATTATTTTTGTTCAAATGCAATTATTTACATTAGATACTGATAATTTTTTTTGTATGTACATAATTTTCTGTTCATTTTGTGGATATTCAACAAGTCACAGGTAAAAAGGAAGCTCCATCGTTTGCTGACTATTGTAGTTTCATAGACAGTGTATTGTGTTACCGTGCGCTACAGAATATAATAGAAAAGTCTTAACATTTGAAGGTTGAGTAAAATACCTTTTTTACCAACCCACTTATATTTATTATCTTATACAGGTCCTCCTTTAAAATTTTTGATCAGTCATCCACAACACAGTGCGTAAAATGTATGTTCCATTAGTAGTCAAGATGACATGTAAAAATGCAATTTGTTTGAAATAAAATATTCTTCTATGAAAAATTTAATATTGCAAGATTAAATAAATTCAATACATCAAACATATAACTAATACTATTTGCATATATACTATCAATATAATAATGATTTTTATATATCCCGAGTCAATGCTTAATTTTTCATCTTTGACCTATGACCTTTGATATGGTGTTTGCTATTTCGGCTGTTGCTGTTAGATTTGATTCAGCCTCAGCCTAAAAAATTCAATAATTGTTATTTTAACCATCAGTACTAAATAGGTACTTGACTACTATTTTTGATTGACCCACTTACGTCTTTCTAAGTCATGGCATACTGCCTAATGAATTTATTGTCCGGTCTCTGAAACAGATACCAGGTCTTCATCGTATATTGAATGTAGTAGCTTAGTGGGTACAGTTGACTGTTGATTTAACCGAGTATATAGTAAGTACTGAAAAATCAAGGTCTATCTAGGGAGTTCCTAAAACTATTCAAGAACAATCAAATTTGAAATCCATTATACATGCGGACTATTGATAGATTAAAATCACACCAATAGAAAATAGGTAATCTATATAATTTCGTAAATCACTGCACTTCACATTAGGGTTATCTGAACTTTGTTCTCAATTGTTAAAAAAGTGATTAAAAATAAATAATAATTTTCTCTAAGCTGGTATGATATATAACAATGGTGGTGAACATTTTTACGTGCATGTGCCAAAACTTCCTAATTATTATTTATTGATTGCCTGACGTGCCAAGCGCATTTTTAAACAGATTTTGCATGGTGGCTGGCTAAATTCAGGAGAAGATGTTGAAAAAAATTGAAATAAAATATCATCTCATTAGCATTCACAATTAAACTATATTATAACCTAGTTATTTCTCATATAAAAAAAATGTATTTCGTAGTATTCACATATGAGTCTGACCACCAACCAATGTTCTAAAAAGACTGATATTTATTTATTTAAATAATCAAAATTAGCAATTGTGCTCTATATATATTATTACTTGGAACAATGACGTAAAGACTGTGTAATTCTCTCACAGCACAGTCCTAGGAATGGGCTCATTCATGTTGTTCATGTACCATTTTTCGCACTCGTGCTTAGGTTCACCACCACTAATTTATGACATTGGTGTGGTTATTTATCTTAACACCTAAAAGTTTAATTATAATTATATAAAATTTCAATTTCTCTTGGTTCTGCTTTATAATTGCTGATATGTAAAGAAAGTTAGTTGCCTTATTGAAAAAATTACATGTTGTTCGCAGGTTGAAAACAAGGAACTTGTAATTTTATCTCCTGGTTAGCCCCAACGTAACAAGTCGCTGTTGTGTAGATTGTAAATAAGTAATGGTCGTATTTCTGAATTTATTTTTCATATATACCCTTAGCAAGTATATTTGAAACTATGTAAGCAGGGCCAACATAAAGGCCAAGTTTTCTGTTCTCATAACACATAAAACTTGCTTGAACACCACGGGAAAATTATAAAATCCAATTTAATTTTTTACCTGATTTTTTTTGTAATCTTTGTAATGAATGTATAACAACTATTATCCATTATAATTCATGAGTAATTTGTTCAGTATCAATTCTATGTTTTAATTGAGCTTGTTTAAATACTGTTTACTAATTGCCATTATTTCATTTGTAATGCTAATATTATGAGAGGCATTGAAAAACAGTTAAATAAATATACACCAACAAAGAAATGATAATTATTTACAATTCAGTCATTTTTTTCACTGAAATAAATTAGTTCTTCCCACTTCAATTCAACTGCAAATGGAACATCTGTTGTCTGTACAACATTATTCAAAAGTACCAATTGATATGATAATGCTTATTAATGAAACTCACTTTTTTTCAATGATGCTCTTAAAATTGTTTGTTACAATAACTAAATAATCAAAATTTATCTTTTAATTAAACTAGCTTTATAGGCAATCCGTAATGTAATCAGTATTGTCTTTTCTAGTATGACATGTGTAGATGAATGTCGATTTATATAGTTTTGTTGGCTACGAATTGTAATAATTTTCAAAAAATTGATATTCTAGAGAGTATATTATTTACATTTATATACTGTTGGGCTAGTTCTAGACATTTTTTGATTTGCATATACAATTGAACTAGTTATATATAAATTCTTTGTAATAACCGTAGTAAATAATATATATAGTGAAATCTCGAAAAAATGTACTACTGGTCAGGGGGTGTCCATTAAAGCTGAAAGTCCGTTTTATATAAATTTGTTTTGGGGTGCATTTCTCTTACTAAGAAAATAAACTATAATGTAAGGCCAGTGAAGTTTCAAGAAATCTTCTCTTGAAATCTGCTGTTTATAATAAATAATTAAGTCATGATGCGATACCCAGGCTCACCTTTATCTACTTCTAATCAGTGTAAAACATTTTCTTCGGTCACTGCTCAGAATTATTCTATATTTTCCTAGAGGAATCAGAAACTTCTAACCCTTATAAATCTATGTCTGTATCTTGATCATCAGACAATCTCTTCCAACCGCTTTCTTTTCTTTACAGATATTTTGTTCATTATGTCCGAAGTTCGATATATTGAGGTTCTACTGTAATTTGATTTGTTTCCGTTTAAGTAGGCATCGGTGTTTCAAGGTTATTTATAATCTCATCTTAACTTATAAATTAAACTCACCTTCTAAAAGTAAGACAGAGATTAACATAACAGTTCTTGTATTTAATCTTACCTCTCTTACGGTAATTTCTAATTTGAGAATGCGTACGTGTTCATAATTGTGGAAACCTTTGAAATGTTGACATACTAAATAATTACAGGTTTGCCCATTCCCAAATTCTAGTAACATTCTTTCACTAAAAATGGTTCAATATGTATGCTTAAATCATTAGTTATATACATCAAAAATTGGTCAATGCATGTTTTTAACTGGAAATCTAAACTTGTGGTTGATAAAATCAATTTGATTCGTCCTTCAGACTGGAAACCAGTTTATAACAGGAAAATTTTGTTTAAGGTATTTTTTCTTAGTCATAGTCATCTGTGGTTGATTATAATAGCCGTGGCTAATGATGAATATTTCCTATGCAACTAATTATGAATGTTGTTCAGTATTTATTAGCAATTAAATATATTTATTTTAATAAGAGTTGCTACTATGTGTCAAATAGATACTTGCTTTCTTATAATTTAATTTTTTAAACCTTATAATGCTCTTAAAATTATTTTTTATAGTATAACGGTCGTTCAATAATTTTCTCTTTACTTTTAAGATATGTTAAAGTCTGAATCTTGCCGCTCACTCCTAAGTGTGTTAATGGATGATAAAACGTACGCATAGGTATATATCTCTCACACATATACTGGAATAAGGTGTGAAAAATAATTCGCGTGGTCTTTTCTGCGAATTAATTTTTTATATAAAAAATTTATACAAATATCAAGACTGCTTTTGCTAATCGAAATACTTCCAACTAGTCTTCCCAGTATGTGTAAATTAGTGGAAAAACTTGGCTAAATTAATTATACTGTCAGATTTACCGTTGTAAAAGTATTTTACGATGACAATTGTCATATCTGTGTGGCTTATGTGTTGCTTTAGATATTTTTATGATTAATAAGTACGAACTAATCCCGTGATTTATTAGTACTACAGCGCTTCAAATATTAGCTAAACCTGATAATTTTAGTTTATTAAATTCTTATGAACAAGATGAATGCTAATATTTTTTTCTGCCTTGCTATTTTTTTTACAAATATTGTGTAAGAATAATGAACTTCTTTCTATATTTTCTTTGCATTCAGATACAATTTAATTTAAGTTAATAATAACCGTTGTTTGATATATCTGTCATGAGTTTGGTTTCTACATTTTTGGGTTCTCTTTTGATGAACATATAATTAAAATAAATATCAAACTTGACCAAACAAAAAATTTGTATGAGATTTCACTATGAACACAATATAATCAATTCAATCATATATATATTAAATAATTGTTAGAAAACTATTATAGTTAAGTAATAATGAAAACCATGTTTGCAAACTATTTTGTCGTATATAATTCAATATTAATATCTTTTATAATTTCATGTTCCAATTTGTAATGTGTCTAATCAAGTGTTTTATTTGTTACAGATACAAAAAGAACAAGCGGTATCTGGGAGTGGTAATTTTAAATTTGGCCTCGAGTTAGTTATCATATTTCCGTGCGGTCGGCCGGAAATCTTCGTGCACAATCTCACCAGAGAAATCTCAGTAGACATAATCTAATCGATCTCACATAGAAATAATCGACCATGGCTACCCCTTGCACACGTTTCTCTGACAATTATGAGTTGAAAGAGGAGCTCGGAAAAGGGGCTTTCTCGGTCGTGAGAAGGAGCGTTCAAAAGTCCACAGGGCTGGAGTTTGCTGCCAAGATAATCAACACCAGAAAACTTTCACAGCGAGACTTTGCTAAACTCGAGAGGGAGGCCAGAATCTGCCGAAAGCTGCAACATCCCAATATTGTACGGCTGCATGACTCTATTCAGGAAGAACATTATCACTATTTGGTGTTTGACCTGGTGACAGGGGGAGAATTGTTCGAGGACATAGTCGCCCGAGAGTTTTACTCAGAGGCGGACGCCTCACACTGCATTCAACAGATCTTGGAATCGGTTCACCATTGCCACCACTATGGCGTTGTGCACCGGGATCTCAAACCTGAGAATCTCCTTTTAGCTAGCAAAGCCAAAGGCGCTGCCGTCAAACTTGCCGATTTTGGTCTGGCCATAGAAGTACAGGGGGAGCAACAAGCGTGGTTTGGATTCGCTGGTACACCCGGTTACCTCTCGCCTGAGGTGCTCAAGAAGGAGCCTTATGGTAAATCTGTGGATATCTGGGCGTGCGGTGTGATTCTGTACATTCTTCTCGTGGGTTACCCTCCATTCTGGGATGAGGAGCAGCACCGTCTCTATAACCAGATCAAGGCCGGAGCCTACGACTACCCCTCACCTGAGTGGGACACCGTCACGCCAGAGGCCAAAAGCCTCATCAACCAGATGCTGACAGTAAATCCCAGCAAGAGGATAACGGCCTCGGAAGCACTCAAGCACCCATGGATCTGCCACCGCGAGAGGGTGGCGTCAGTCATGCACAGGCAAGAGACTGTGGACTGCTTGAAGAAGTTCAATGCGCGCCGCAAGCTCAAAGGCGCCATCCTGACCACCATGTTGGCCACACGAAACTTCTCAGGTCGCTCCATGATCACCAAGAAGGGAGACGGGTCCCAGGTAAAGGAGTCTACGGACAGCAGCAGCACTACCCTCGAGGATGATGACGCCGAAAAGGACAAGAAGGCTGGTGTCGACCGGGCGTGCACTGTCATCGCCAAAGAGCACGATGACGATATGGCACTCAGCAAAGCTGACTCATTTGGCAAGGCCACCCGCTCTGCTGAGGGACAGTCAGGTCAGTCGGCGAGGAGGCAAGAAATCATAAAGATCACCGAACAGCTCATTGATGCCATCAACAATGGTGACTTCGAGACATATGCCAAGATCTGCGACCCTCACATCACTGCATTTGAGCCTGAAGCCCTCGGTAACCTTGTAGAGGGAATGGACTTCCACAAGTTTTATCTGGAAAACTTTCCTGGCAAGAGCGCCAAGCCCATGAACACTACCATTCTCAACCCCCATGTGCATCTGCTGGGGGAGGAAGCGGCGTGCATCGCGTACGTGAGACTGACGCAGTTCCTGGACGACCAGGGCCGCCCGCATACGACACAAACGCAAGAAACACGCGTGTGGCACAAGCGCCAGTCCAAGTGGACCTCTGTCCACTTTCACCGCTCCTAACTCCTCCCCTGCCTGTCGAACCGCTAGACTATCTCGTTTATCCGGCGCGCCGCGGAGAGGTTTCCATGTCAGTCGACACGCCCGCGTTTTGTGTAGATTTTTCGGACGCGTCCGAGCACGCCGTCCGCTGTGAAATCATATCAATGGATAGACGGTGTCGAAAGCCTTCAATTGGAAACTTAGCGTAACATTTTGCAGGACCCCACGGTGAACTGATCCTGATAAATTTTAAATAACCTTAAATATTTTGCACTCAAATCAAATGCACCTTTCGGCTTTAGCGTGCTCAAAACTTATTTATAAACTCCTTTTATAATAGAGCGGTGACAGCTCTGTCGCCGCGTTCATTGATCTTCAACCTATTAATATATGCGCATCTGACGCGACGCAGTGTGAAGCGTGTTGCGGACGCAGATCTCTCGACGTCGATAGGAATTTTCAGCCATGACTTAGGTTAAATTTATTGATCTTTTTTTTTTACTATTATTGCCTCATACGGAACTGATGAAAGTCGTTAAGAGATTTTTAGGTCGCTTCTAATCAATTTAGTCTGTAGTAATTTATTACAGTGGCACTCACCTGTACAGTTTCTTTCTCGTTATAAGTCTATTTTTGAAATTATAGATCGTTTACGCTGACAGTTCATAGCTAGCTTCGTGAAAAGAAGTGCTTTATGTATAAATAAACTCATTTGACAGAATACAGTACTGATTTACACCTTTACTCTTAATGATACATTCTCTCGCTAAGGATATTGTTTTCTGTGAAATAGTCGAATATTCAGAGGCAGTCGGGCCTCTCCGCCCCCAGGGCGTTTGCTTTTTTACACTTAAGGTGATTTTTATGTAGTTGTTCCATGCTTCATAGTTTATCTCTATTGAGGGAATTATTTAATGTGTGATATTGTATTTTGAAGTTGTTCCCGTCTATAGTAATCGAAACTGAGGTCAACGAATACCACAGCCGGACTCCGCGGAAGACTTTTGATTTTCAGTTTGAATTGGCCTGCCGGTGCAACAATCCAGCTCAACACTCGACACAACTCAACCGTTATTCATTTCCGTGACATTACATTACATGATGTTACTTTTTAGATAGAAGTACTTTTAGCACATTCTTTATTAAAACATTTGTCTCTCTTTACATGTTATCTATAAATGTTTTTTGTCGTGCTTAAATTGTACACAAGGTGTTCTTAATAATGTTTTCAATATGTGGATTGTTATTAAATAATTAGTATGTAAGAATTATATTATTAACAAGTGATAAAAATGCAGTTATTGGCACTATACTTATATTATATTATATTATCTTATCTTATACTATACTATTCTATACTAATACCTTGGAGCAGGATCCTCATATTGTGTCAGTATTTTTGGTTTTTGTTTTGCATTTTCTACATTCAGAGAAAAACTACTCGCTAAACAATCCACTGCTCTCTTTTTGTGTTTTACAAGTTTAATGTTGACATATTTTTTAAAGATTAAATTTTATTTATTAAATATAGAAAAGTTTTATAAATATTTTTTATCCTACAAATGACCTATCGTAATATTAACGACTTAGTTATTACATATTATCTGTATATACATATGCAATATTTGTGACATTTTGTTTCCCTGTCATTACACACAATAATTAGTGTTATTCTAATCTGACATGTCGTGGCTTTGTCGTCATCCACATTATGCATACCCCGAAGCAATTGGATAGCATTAAATCCATGTTAACCTATTAAATCGTCATCGTATCTGACTTAATTTTCATATATTCTAGAAAATTAAGACTGAATATCGTCCGAACGTTTGAAATAGTTTGTTTGGTAAATTGATGAACATAATAGTTCCAACTTGAAGAAATCCATTTACTATATGCCAAAAATTAAGATATTAAAAGTATTATATTTAATTATTACACATATATTTTGTGCCATGCAGATTTTAGTGCCAATAGCTGTATGGGTTGTCTTAAAAACAGTCTAGTCTTATTATTATGGCTACAAGAAGTGGTTTAGAATTTAAGTATTAATCCTTTTTTTGTATTTTTCAGATCTTTACCTAATATTAAATATAATATAAATGATGTGCTGGTGACTGCAGGGTTTAAGAGTTGTAGCTCGCTCTAGTGTGAGAATGTGGCAAACGTCACATGCCGGGATTCTCGGCAAGTCATCATTGTAAGCTTTTATCAAATGTAAACCAAATCATTTAAGATTCCTTGCCCTTAGGCCTAAATTTTGGTCCACAGTTAAAAAAAAACTTTTATCAGTATAACACGGTTAATTATGTGTGAAATGATTTATTGAGGCATGATTTGTTATTTCATAAGGATTTATTGTAGGTTAAAAAATATGCATTTCTTTTTTCAAACAAAGTTTGATGCATTTGTCTTTTTACATTAAGATTTTAATCGGAAAGGTTTTTTAAATGCCAATTGAATTGCAATATTGTTACTTAATTTTTTTATTTACATATCGTTTGTATTGTTGCTTTGTTAAATATTTATTATTTATGTTTGAGTTTTTATAGGTTTTCACTTTTGTGATAACTTTTTTTAGAAATAAGCTCACGCCAGATGTATAGTCTTCTTTTTTGGTAGAAATCTTACTTGGAATCCATTGTCAGCATTTCTCTACTTCCGAATATAATATGTAATGAAATTCTCTGTAATAAATTCTTTTGGTCTATCCGCATTTTGTTTATTATGACCTTATATTGTCCCATTGGTAAATGAATTGATTTTTTTTTATGATTGGTGCACATTTTGAAGATGCGATGAATATTAGAATCTCAATATTAATTAAGATGCCATCTATGTTTTATTAGGTGGTTGAATTGTAAAAATTGTAATTAATTTGTTAATACCACATGAAAATTTATAGCACGTAGTTTTTCAGTTATCCTAGAGATTAACCTACGTTTTGTAGTTAGTCACAGAAATTTCGCAAAAATCCGATCTTCTGTTGGCAGCAATAGTTATGTTGGCAACTAGAAAACTTTGACGTTTGAGATGGTTTAGCACTAACTGCACCTGTTACAATAAAAATAAAGGACAAAAATGATGGAACACCTTCTAATTTGCGCAACGGCAAGCAGAGGAATAAAACATGAGATATTGTGTGGTATTTAATTTATTACTTCAATGATCTTATTCGTAATAAAAATAAACATGACAAGTCACCTAAATAACTTATTCCCTCATCAGTAATCGTGTAGACATGTGTTTTCTGGTTGCCAACATAACAATTTTTGCTGCCAACAGAAGAACGGATTTTTGAAAAACCTCTTGTGATTAGCTTCCGATCATAGGCTAATCTCCAAGATAACCAGTTTTTCTGTATCTTACATGTAATATTATTCTTACAAACCATATTGAAGCTATCTCGTGAAACCGGTGATTCATGTTTTGTATAGTTTGACATATGCTAGATAATTATAAAATTGTAGAAATGACTGTAATCAACCACAAAAATTTATTTTTGATAATTATTTTATTTATTAATCTAAAATTAGACTGGCCGCAGAACGGCCGTGTTAATGCGCTCTTTCATACATTGGAAATGAAAGCACTACACATTATTAACAAATAATATTTTTCTTATTTATTTTATTAGTCAGCCCTCATGTAACACGATTATACAGTTCCACGAAAACTCGTGTAATGTTAACCTGTGTTATAGGTTTGAAATTCATACAAAATTATGTTGTTCGTTCCAAAAAATATAGAAGTTTAATTACATGTACTTATTTTTTTCAATAAACAATACAGAAAATATATAAATACATGTTTTTTAAAAATATTTTAATAGTATCGATCACTCATATTCATTCACTACCACTTATAATCCTACTTATTTGACTGTTTTTCAAAATTGGATGTAGCTTTTCGTAGATGAAAGTTGGTGAGGAATCCAACGCTAGCAAAGCTTCCTGATTTTTAAATGTTCACACAAAATCTTTTGAGTTTGTCTCATATTGATCCATAAATGTCCAAGAATTTTGTCATTGGTGATCTGCCCGTATTCTTCAATCTGTTGTGTGACATTGGCCACATTTCCCTTAGTGACCGCAGTTGGCGGATGACCTTCACGAATCTCATTATAGAGAAAAACAGGACCACAATGAAATTCAGTGTACCAGTCTTTCACGGTGCTCAAACGTGGTGCTACAACCCCAAATACATTTTGAAAGCGAATACTGCATTCTTGTGGAAAAAGAACTTAAAATCATAAAAAATCGCTTGAAAATCTTTCCGCATTAAATTAATTTTTAGTGCAAAAAGTAAATTTTGATCAGTCAAAAAAAATAATTGACAAGCGATTTCCCACCCGAAAATTAATGCATTTCATAAATAAAATTCTATGTTTTTTAAATATACATTTGAAATTTAAACAACTTTCAGTGTGGCCTAAGTCGATGACATGTATTAAAACAATGTTCTGCAACTGCTATGTCTAGAGATGATTCTGAGTGACGTGGCACAATGCTCGATTATAAAAAAATCAAATAATTTTTGTCTATCATATAAAATATTTTTTCTCGACAACTGGAAGCATTTTTCAATCAATATCATATTTACATAAGAATACAATTGTAGGTCATAAAAAAATATTGACGTCATCAGTGTTTTTCACGTTTCTTTGACAGGTGAAAGGTGCAAATGTAATTTGTATGCATGCACATTTTTATAAATATTTTTAGTTGTGTGCTGCCAAATTTTGGAGAAAACGTTGGTCTGCCATGGAGGATAAAAGGTTGGGGAGCACTTTATTAAAGGATGAGTATTATCAAAATAAATTATCAACATCATATTTTTTTAAGCATCAGTCTATTTTCTTATAATTCTGCAATTGTGTAAACATAGTTAAACAAAGGCAAGAAATATTTCTTTGGCAAACAATTTTTTTTTTTACTAATAAGTCAAAATATATTCTTTATGGATACAAGTTGTAATTAATACTGTTGACTGAGGATATTTTTTTATAATCATGTCATAAAGCGCACGCTTAGCCACCGGGAGACAAAGGAGACATACTACAAGTTTATTTTGAACTCAAAATTAAAATATAATACTTGAAGCCTATGTACTTCCATACAGATTGTTATTCATGGCCCAGGTCTACCCTGTTGGCATTGTTAGGCTATAAAAGGTACAAACATCCATGTTTTGTTTTTAAAATACCTATCATAGTTATAGACATATTTAAAGTTCTAAAGAATACGATGACATTAACACAATATTCATCATATTTAATAATTTTTCTGACATTTTAAAATAGTGGCATTGCATAAATAAAAATTATCACTAGGAGATTCCCAAAAATAAGACAAAAATACATGGATAATTATTCGATAAGGAACAAAGAACTTTTATCACATAATTGAGTACTTTCATCAACGGTTTAAATTATTTGGCAAGGAAGAAGTACAACTAATACATCTACCCATTCTTAACAATATATTTTTGCAATTTAAATTAATATTAGATTGATAATCTTGCTCGCACTTTGGCAATTCTTATTAATAAATTAAGTAACAATAAATACATTGTGTCAATGTTTTATATAAATTATTAGTTTCAAGGAACATCACTTTCTGACATGGCAGACTATAAAAGGGGTTACACGCTCAAGCATGCTTGTATAAGCATTTATATTTTGATTTTTCCCTTGAAAACGGGACATAACTAATTTTAGGTTATAATATGTGTAGTTATGATATTAACTCATAATAAAAACTTATAAAAATGCTGGCATTGCTCTTCCCACGTGGAACCCCCCAGTCGTCAACCTCTATATCTACCAATATAAAATGAAATAAAGACAAGAGATTCTTTAATTGTAATTGCTTAATATTAACCCTATGCACACCAACGATTCACTGGTGAGTCGAGTGATTACATGCCCTGTATGCCAGCGTCTCACCTGTAAGGATGATTTTTCTACTAAATACACAATATTCGAGCTTTAAAAATGATTTTGTCAAAAAACTCTGTGGAAAAATATGTTTAAAAAATAAAAAAATCTACATTCTCAGTTTTTCGATATTATTTTAGTCCAAATCGCACAGAGGTCGTAAGGGCTGACGCAATCGAATATACTGTATACGCTTATCATAGTTGGTTAAGTGAAAAATGAGATAATTTAATTTACCTAGTCTCGTGTTAATCTAGAATAGGAATGAAATAATCTTTTATAAGAATAAAAAAATATATTTTAAAATTCAATTATAATTATATCAACTAGTGTTGCGCCAACCCTAACAAGAAGTCAATGAACACTCATAAACTACCCTGTAACATACATACCTGTGACACATATGTATGCAAGGTCACACCAAACACACAAGTCTCAAATTTTTCAAGTCAAACCATTTTTCTTGCTTGCTTTAATATCTCGAAAATCGCTGGCATACAGGGCAAGATCATATAGATCACGAGGAGCAGTTAAAGAGTTAACATGCTTGATTTGAGCAGCAAAAACCACTGTGGGTTTTGAAAGTTAATATTTTATGTCATAAAATGAAATTGAAATAGGTACATACAATTTCATTATTTAAAAAGTATTTGACGGTATAAGGATTGTAGTAAACTTGTTTAATCGATAATTAATATAACTACTCAATGTAACAGAGACTCAGTCTGAACTAAATTCTTTTTTTTAACTTCATCTTAACATTTTAACATATGGTCACTGTATTTCTATGCCTGTACATGCATACATGCACAACTATGCTTGTGCGTGTGTAGCCACCTTACTAGGTGCTTATCCAATAATCAATAAGAAATTATCAGTCTGGCTTTCACCTCATCTCATACATGTAAATATTAAGTATACACAAAATTCAAAATACCCTGAATTATTTAGTTAATTGATATTTGGTACAAAATGGCACATACATGAAAAAAACCATTATGATTCACTGATGCTTTTATTCATGGAACCATGCTCATTCATTATTATTATAAGTGATCTTAAAATACTATTACATTATTAGTTATTGCAATATATGTGCCATCCTGTATCATCATCATCGTATTCCTCTTAAATAATATCTATCTGTCCGATTAATCAGTCTAGTCTCATATGAGTGATGCCTTAGCATGCACCTCCTTACAACCACTATATGTTGGCTCTAGTAATTTCATGACTTTGTTTATATTTTCTTGTGATGACTCCAATGATAACTGATTCAAAGAATCCACCACACACTTTTTAATACTGGTTTCATCCAATTTTTTGAATTGAATCATAAATATAGGATAATTCAGAACCTCCAAATGATTAGTTATATAATCCTTAAAATTTAAGGTGTTGACTTTTTCATCGGTGTCTTGAGAAATGTTTTCAGTATTGAATATCAATATAATATCTACTTTATTTGTCTGAAGATCAATTTGGGAAAAAATATAGTCAATTAAATAGACTGGAATATCTACATTATCAACAGACAAATCGTCAATGACAATCATATTGTAGTCACATTTTTTCAATATCCTTGGACTAAGATTCATTTTTGTCTCATCCAAGCCTTGGAAGACTAACCTTTGAAAATTGTGTGTATCATTAACATTCTCGCTCATGATTTCCGATGCGTATGTTTTTCCATTTCCAATGCCACCGACGAAAAGAATAATTTTTACTTTTTCCTTGGAATAAATCACTCTCCTCAAATTTTCAATGACTTCATCCTGTCCATAGAGCTTACTGCGTAAGTTTTGCAAAACGTTAACGTGATCGATTGAGTTGGCACATTTTATATCCAATCCGAGGTAAAATATAGTAGCAATCGCTACGAGAACAGATAGAAATGTTCCATAACGATCATTAAACATATTTAATTTGAGTGTCTTTTTGTATTTTCTTTTTGGCGTAAAAATTAAGGCGTAGCCACTCTAAAATAATTACACTTCTGTTAGAAAAAAACGGACTTATCAATAAATATTTATAAACATTTTAGGTCCATTGAACAACTGCGCTTTTAGGTTACAACGTTATTTTTAAATGACAGTTGGTATGATAGACAATATGAAATGTAGTAATAAAAATTAATGTCGATCCAAACTAGAATGAAGGATACTTAAACTTTTTGATAAAAATAATACCTTGCAAGAATAGAATATAACAATATCTATGCAACATGAAACTGTATAATTCAATTTTAAGCTCATAGAAATCTTTTTTAAATTTTGACAATAACAATTTCAACAAAAAACGTAGCCAAAATAATTCATATAAAGCCGCAATTTTTATTCAAAATGTTATCTGTAAAAAATTAAATATGGTTTTGAAATGATTATTGTCAAAGTTAACAATAAAACATAGTAGTAATATTTTATAGAATTTTTACAATCGAGTATAATTGCCATGATAATGTACAAAAATCTTTTTGTGTTAATACATATTTTTAGAAATTATAAAAAAGTATTTAAATTTCTCCACAAAAAGTTTTTATGCAAAATAAAAGAAGCGCTAGTTTTAGATTCTTTTTTAAATTAATAATACAGAAGCCATTTGGATTTCCATAATTTGACAGATTTTCCCTTACAAGAATTGGTTGTCAGCTAATCATTGTATTTATTGAATATCTATGTTCGATATTGAAAGAATGTATTTTTTGTAAATCAACATGTGTTTTTTTTTAATACAAATAACACCTAACAGAATGTATAAATTTTTATACGAAAGCGAATCCAGGAAAGTTATTTAAGAGTTTTAAATAATATAGTAATAATATTTAAAGAATTAAATAATATTCCAGACCAAGAAACCTTAATAAATAAAAAAACATAAAAGTATTGTTGATAGATTGATAATTCAATAACACAACATATCATTTATTGCAAATATGCATTTATTATTAGATAATATCGAAGTATTTAATATTACACAAAAGCAGTTTCAGACATGTAAAGTTAAAACTTAAAAGAAATTTTCAATGGTAGTTTTATCATAAGTCAATATTAATCGTTCATTTTTCAGTTTTTGTGTCCATGCCGCCATCTTTAACTATTTTAATAATTTTAGGACTAGAATTTTTCACAATTTCTTCCAGATAATTCTTTTGTTCTACCAGAGGAATAATTTTGTCATTAGGTTTATTTTTTTCCATCATCAATTTATAATTATTATTACTTAAATTTGGATTATAACTATAACTCTTTTGGAGTGGATTGACATTTGAGGTCTGTGCCAAGTTGCATTGCTGATGCTTTTTGAAGTGTTTGGATAATGAGCTGGGATCAGAGTACCTCTTTTGGCAAGCACTACAATGAAATGGCTTTTCTCCCGTGTGTCTGACTATATGCTTACGGACGTCGTTTGGAGATATAAAACTATGAAATAAAAATAAAATTAAAAACATTAAAGGAAATATTTGGATATGGCATTTAGTGTGCGTATATTAATATAAGAAATTTATTCATTGAATAGAAAAACTTGAAGCTTCCCACTCAATATGTTACAACAACTATGAGTTAATCTTTTTTTTTGTGTCTACTCTTAAAATGGAGTGTATGGATCTCCACAGGGTATAGATGGTCATTCCAGAAATGGTGCATATATATAAATGGATCTATGCAATATTAATACATATATTGACGAGTTTTTGCCACAATGATTGATAGTCAAACAATTGCCAAACTCATTGGGCATCTGGTACTATATGTTTGGATTTTGAAAGATCTGCAACCATGGGTTTCAAACCCACAACCTTTGGCCATAAACTGCGCAAGCGTACCTCTTGGTGACCGGGGAGAAACCTCATCTTCATTTTATAATTAATACTTGAAACTAGATTTTTTTGTTTTATATTAGCCTTGTCATTTATATATATACGCTATACTATAGTATATGATTAAAACAATACAATAGTTTGTTTAAGGATTGGACTTGAAAATTATACTATTCATTAAATTTATTATCCTTATCGTTTTTCATAGCACAAGAGCAAAATATTTATTTAGAATATAATTGATTATTAAGTAGATTTACCAAATATTACCATTTAGGGCATTGTGGGCAAGAAAACTTCTTATCATTAGTATGAATCTTTGTGTGCCTTCTAAGTGATGAACTTTCAGTAAAGCATTTTCCACAGTGTAAGCACTGATATGGTCTTTCAGATGTATGAATTCTGCTATGAGCCTAGAAATTTAAGTTGCAAATGCATACATAATATTGTTTAAGATTAGATTTATTCATATTAGCAAAAAAAAAAAACGTATTAAAATAAAATAATGAATATTTTCGACTGATGGTGCCTGATGGAAATTGATTTTAAATTCTAAATTATTT
>JAGVSQ010000905.1:0-33318 GCA_022683975.1 Rhyacophila evoluta
CGCGTAAAATGGGTACCGCGTAAATCGAGGGATGAGTGTATATGAATCTCCGTAATGTGAAGACGTCATGACAAATTATTTTTTTATTTACAAACAATTTTGTAAGACAATTTCTCAACCCTATGAGCATCCAGCCCTGCATTTTTGAACTCTAAAAAATTCAGCAGATGTGGGAATCGAACCCGCACTCTCATGGTTGATATTCGCGCACGCTTACCTATATATACGCTACCTGTACATCACCAACAATAAATAATGCAATTACAAATCCAATTGTCCCATTATAATACTGTAAGACTTAAACACTATTAAATACAACCATAATTATAAAAATAACTTTTATTACCACACATAAATAGACAATAAAAATTGAAATCGCAAAACACACATTATGTCAAAAGTGTACATTTTTAGATAGTGACCTGTCATATACTTAATATTTATTATTTAACATAACGTGTATAAATCTACCCATACTCTAATTAAGCAAATTCAGTAAATAGTATCTTACTATTCCTTTTTGAGTGTGCGCGACTGTATTGCGCGTATTTGGCTTTGTGAGCAGTTATCTTTTGAGCATTTTTCAACGCGCAGGTGTCATATGCGCAGTTGTCTGGTTACAGTTGCATTGTTGTATTAACATTGTAATCTGTTGCAGTGTCGAATCTTTCATTTAACTTGTTTCATAAAATTCACATCATAATTTTACTGTGGCTTAAATATTTCTTTTCTTCAGTTTATTGTAGCAGCAAATAATTTTAGATTTGCTAATACTTTTAATTAATCAACGAAATTGTCCAGTAAATAATTTATTCATAAAGTAAGTTTAGTAAATACGTTGATCGAATTAAAAAAAAATCACGGACGGTTGTTTATTGTTTATATTCTGATAGCATGTATCAACAGCTCCAAAGCAATTATTTAAAAGCATAGCGTTCGTGTTAACTCTGTCACATGGATTGAAAGTCAACGATCTGATATTAAACGTGGTATAGATATATATCTAATGAAAATTCTGAGAAATACTATCAGATTTTACTGAAACATCAATTTCGCTAAAAGGAAAAATGCAAATTTATTTTAAGCAAACCTTTCTTACAAAAAGCTTAAAATAATTAATATAGACGGAGACTGATTGGAATTGACTTTCAACTCAAATTTATTCAATGTTCGAACTTTTTCATACTCTTTGATCCCAGTTTTACTCGTATAGTGTAAATATTTATATGATTCGTGTATATACAACTACAATATGACAAAATGCAATCTTAAGATGTACAAATAATTTATTATTATAACATCTTCGGTATAACTAAAAATTAAAATAAATTGTAAACTTCTAATTTTCATATCATGGTTTGGCCAGTAGATATTATATCATAACTCGTTGGGTGTTTTAGTTGCATAGTATACTGTATTGTAACTGAATTCACTTTTTTTATTATAAGCTTTTTATTAGGAGCGCTTTTTTGTACTCGTAGAACAAACCGTATAGTTAGAATACGTGCTGTTAGCTATTAACCTAATGACCCATGTCGTTATATGGCCACAGTAGTAATGTGAGAGTAATATACAAAAAAGGACTGCTTTTCTGAAACTGTGACTGAATTCTGAAATACTTTACATACATATCAGTGGGTAAATTATTTCTAGACTTCTTCAATCTGTTTCACACTTATAGTCTAAAAAGTGTGAAAATAAAGATATTATCTGGCACCAATCCGATTTTTTTTTGTGAAACAGACATTTATATTTCATTTGTTTCATAAAAATTACATATACGCTGGAAAATTTATTTTTGTTAGAATGTAAGTAACAATACTAAGTATTCAACGACTGGCTACATTGAGCAGGTATTTCCAGATGTTATGGACTATTAAGGCACCGCTGGCGTTGCGGGTTATACATACCCACTATAACCCTCCGAAAACAACTTGGAGCACTCACCCTTCTATGTTTCATTCCATTAATGTGCCCCAGATTAGATGAATGTATTATGAATGCTACGTAATCATATCACACACGAAAAATTATAATTACACATATTTCTTGCGACAGTAAATTAAATGATGGTTCCCCGCAAACTGTAAAAATCTCTTTGTATTTTTTACATACATAAGAAGACCAAAAACAAAAACACTATTACTCATCAAATTTATTGCGTAGAAAATAAAATGAATTCAATACAGGTATTCTAATAACTTATTACAATATTTGTCTATGAAAATGTGTTTCAAATGAACTATTATAGATAATATCGATATTTATATATTGAAGATTAAAAAAATCATTTCCATTTATTCATTTTAATCGTTTTTCTATGAATAGTTTTTGCTATCCACCCCTTTATAACTATTTATTCATAATAGTATTCCGTGTGTGTGTGTTTTTTTTTTTATAAAACTCTCCAGACAAGCATTAAGGATGACCATTCTTAAAATTTGATACAAAAGTATAAAATATTCTAATTTCAGTAAGATTAATTCTAGTAATAAATTGCGCACTTACGACATGTACTTAGAATTTTTCGTAACATAAAAAATAAGAATACAAATAATTCTTTTAGACAAGATAAGATTTCCTTTAAGATAAATCATTAGCTTTAAAGATATGATATAAAATAAGATTTTTTATGAAATGTTGACTACAATAAGGTATCAGATATGTTTTTGCCGTTTTTGAACGACGACTTTAATTGATTCTAATATAATCTCTTGAAACAGAATACCCGTCGATCCAATGGCCAAAACATGTTTCATTAGTGCGATTATCAAATTGCCGTAACATTTGGTAACAAGAGAGACGTGCTTCTTTGTGTATATTTAAAATGATGATGTTAATAACCTGTTTTATCTTAAATCGATCTTGTTTCCATAAAAACAGGGACCGTTTAGTTATAATATCGCCAAATTTATACCTATTTTTTTAAACTGTGAATAAATCGTAAGTTTATTAAAATACACCATGTAGGTCCATACATTCGCAATTTAATTAACTACACAACATATGTACATATTAATATAGAGCAACTCTACTCAATATTCAGTATCAGCTAAATAAAGTTATATAAATGACGCTGTAAAAACTTAAATATTTTGACACTATGTCATGCCATCACTCGCATTACATTCTGAAACATTATGATGATGGTTATGGTAATGAAACGGACATAAAATCTACTCCAAATTCTGTCATTTTTATTTGCTAGCAAACATCATAGTTTTTTTGTTAATGACTACAATGGAAAAAATATTCTTAAATACTATTTACCAGCATAACTCAGTAAGAAGACCCACATATTGAACCTTCAATGGACAATATATTGTCTATATGCTTAGACATATATTTATTTTATTCACAGTAATTGAACATATATATTATATTCATTAATTAATTTAAGCAAGTATAAATTAATATATATTGACTGTGGAAAAAAGGACGTGTCCCACACAGAACAAATTTTACAGGAGGCACAAAAACGTATATTTTACGATTTTAGGGTCGAAATATTAAATAAACACAAGCTTAGATTTCACTAAGACTAAAGCTGGTGCTTTATTTACCATATCTGACCCTCAGTATTTAAGCTATTTAGAGAAACTAATATATCTGAAGTGGTGAAAATCCTTTTTCCCGGTCGCGAATTTAGCATGCCTTTCTTTTTTCAAACTAAAAACTAAATTAGATACTAATACGGCATTTGCAGTTAACATCATTTTGACAGAACATTTATTAAGCTATACATGTTGTGATTATTGAAAAAAGTTATTTTGGAAAAACTGAGGGTTACGTTCTTTATATCTTCCACAGCCGATATATATTTATTTATACTTGGTTAAATTAATTACTGGTAAATTAATTACTTAAAATCTATCATTTTTTATACAATAGCTGAACGTAAACATGGTCGCTAGTAGCCGCTACATGTTATAAACTACATGAATTTTCTCATAATGTTTGCATAATACAATATAATAATTGTCAACACACAATATTTTTTTTGAATTGAACTCATGCTACACTATGAAATCGCTTGTTCTCGGTCATCAATATTCCAGTATGAACACAGCCAAACACACCCGTTTTCAATATGAGTATGTACTAGAATTCGTTATAGGGCCTTTATAAAATATTTTAAACATTTCAATTTCAAAGTTTATTACGTACTACTACTATTGTTTCCAAACTTATTAGGCTCACCACCTCTCTTTTTGAAGATATTCTTTTCAATGTCTCCACCTACCGAAATATTTTCTCCATACTTTGACATTATGTCTGTCTTATATGTTATCATATGGTGGTAAAATAATTGTTAATGTGATTTAATATAGACCGAATATGAAACAATTCATCGTACCGAATTTTGAAGAAGATATTAGAAAATATTTGTTGACTATTAAATTTGAATCTATCTGAAAAAAAAAATGGAAAACAAACTTTTTATTTTTTGAAAACATTCAAACTGAAATAACGACAATATCAGTAGTTAGACAACATTAATATCAATAGTTAAAAACTTTGTTTAGTTAAAAAAAAGGTCAAAAAGTCTTACTAATATATTTTTAAAAATGAGTGCTTAGATTCCATATACCAAAAGTGTCATTTGAAGACGTAATTTCTTGAAAATCAATCAATTTGTAAACAAATAATAAATAAATATTGAAGAACATAAATGAACGGTTCATATATTTGATTCTTAATATTTATGTATATATTTATCTCTATTTAAAAATATCTCTGTTCAGTTCCTTATCGCCCTGTCGTTTTTAATGCCCCCTGTAGTTCCAACAGCTAACACCATCCCACTGAATATCTCTACCACCTTGGCGATATCGTTCACTTTGTAAATCACTGGACTAGACTTGTCTTACTAATAAGCTGATTAAATTAATAGCAATCATAAATATTAGTTACCATATGAATATTGCGGTATCTTCCCTTATTACTCCGTAGACTCGTGGAATATTTTAATATAGATATATATTTGGTATTATATTAAGATAATTTCATCAAAAGCCTTCTTTCATTATGTTTGAAACACTGTCCAGATAGTGTGTACTCTCCATTATTACGTATGTATGTATGCCATGGAACCTCAGCAAAAGGGAAATACTCTAGCCAACATTGCACGATATGAAAAGGTGTGTGCGTACTGCATATCACACGCAAGACTAAAAGTGAAATAATTGAATAAAATTAAATAAAGGAGTGAACAATAGTACACGTATATATACGTTTAAAAGTGTGCTGAAGTAAATATGAGCATAGTATGTATCTGAAAAATGATAAGAGACGACTACTGGATAAATCTAGTGAACAATTGATAAATTAACAATAGTGCAAAATAACGTAGTAGCACAGTTTACAGTTTTCGAGAGGAGTATAGTAGAAGCAGCCGAGAGAAGCTTTCATCCAGCAGTAGATAGAAGCAAACTAATGACGGTGATGATATTTCTGATAGAGTTATCAACATCACTTATTTAACGTGCCGTTTTTTTCCATTCATTGGCTGGATTCATTATTTTTCTACCACACTGCGAGTGACCAAGAGGTAAACATGAGTGTTTCGGTTACGGAAATTTCGGGTTTGAATTCCATAGCTGCTAAAGATTTTCTTTAATCAAAGATGTGTGACTGTATACCGAGCGACGTTTTTATTTTCTTTGTTCTCACGGTGTATAATATTGAAACATATTGTAATATCTTAAGTATATAATTGATAATCATGGGTGATTAATGTCCTCAATCCAGGCCATATTGCGGATCTTCTTTCAGTCATATGTACTACTGTTGCAATAAGCTTATATTTGTTTCGAATTCTCGTATTTCATTTCAGTCTCGAAGGATAAAGATCAAAATTGCACACACTTCTACGAAACGATGAGAAGTTTGCCGTATTTGGCACACAAACCGCACGGTGAACCTCCTATCTTCAAAAATCTTCTCTGCCATGGCACATTGAATAATTATTTAAATCCCGTACCTATTCTTTTATCTACATTTTTAGGGTTGCGTAGCTTTGAGGTGATGCTGTGCAATGGTGTTTTTATGTAAATTGAGGTGAGAGTTGACGATTAAGCAACTGAAGTATTTCAAACGTTCACAAAATTAAATATATTAAATACGCTATATTTTGTTCAATTTATTCATAGTTTATATACTGGAATATTATTATATTCGAAAATATGATCCATTAACACGATATTACTAAAAGCCATTAAATATTTGGCAGTATTGTGCATATATTCAAATCACTTATTTTTATATAGTCAAAAAATACTAACCGTTCACACTAAAAATTAACCATAGTTTTTATAACAAGTAAAAGATTATAATAAATCATTTACTCAATCCACTCGAACCATATCACGCATCAGATGGTTTTTATGCTGTTACATGCATTAATAGAGTAAGCCTAATCTATAATACGCAAATAAGCGCATGAATCAACTGAAGCAGTAAATTTCCTCAATACTATAAATGCACGCTGTCATCCACTTCAATTGATTTATTTCAATTATCTATTAAGTCCTGTAGCAGCTTTATGCTCAAACGCAATTTACACATATCAGTCAATAAAAAAATTTATCTAAAGCTTATAAAAAAAAACTTAATAATGGTCATTTTATATTTTACATTTCTTTAAAAATAGGAAAAAAACATGTGAAATTCTTAACTGTAGCTTTTTATGAGTGGCTAAATTTTCTAAAAAAAGGAATGAAATTACGAAGGCTTTGCCGAGATTTACGTGTGCAGTGGCAGTAACCATACTCAAAATTACGGTATAACAATGCTGCCTCGTATATTCACATTGCGTGTACATAATATTATTATTTGTGATTTTTTATTCATGTTTCATGCTATGGTTATTTACGTACGAGCCTTACGAAGAAAATAAAATATTGTTTTATAATACAAATTATTGTAGTATTAAAACTTCTGAAAATGGTCAATATACGACTATTGCTTGCGTTCGAATAATTGAGGAAAACAATAATATTATATTTTATACGTGTGGATTATTTTTTTATTAAAATGGCTTAAGTATTCAAAAATCGGTAAATATTATTGAATAAAAATCATCTTTCAAAGATATGACAATTATAATATCGCCGTCTTCAAGGAAAACTTACAAACTAACAAAACTTAATTGTCTTTGTCCTTACCAAAAATGATTGCTTTTTAGTAATTGTTGGTTTTCTTAGTTTTTACTTGAAACGTTTATTACTTACTCATACGTTACTTGAAACATTTTAGTGATTCCTCCTAGATAAAGCTTGAAGTTACAAAATTAGCAGTATACCTTGATAAAGACGTTTTTGGTGTGTTTTTCTTTATGCCGATGATACAATCATATTGTATTATGTTATATGTGTGAATTTAATATAAATACTATAAAAGTGTTCGCTATATTATAGTTTTCAGTGTCCCACGCTAATACATGTACTTCTTTTCATTTATTTTACTTCACAAAATTAGCATGAATAAATAAATACCTTTTCTCGTCTATTATATATTTATATTATTCACAAATTCAATTTCTTACAATTATCATTATAAAGACTCTAATTAATGGGAGCAATTTGTTCTTTTTTTTCTCACGAAATAAAACCCAATTAAAAAAACCAAATTCCAATAATCCAGGGAGACGAACATTTTTTTACAACTACAAATACGTTTCAATTTACAAAACGATTCTCTTAAATTGTCACAAAAACTCGGATTTTTTGCTAAAATAGTATCTATAGTTCCTGATTTTATTTCTCGCTTTATACCGTTTACCATAAAATCCAATGTGACTTGATACGTCCAGCATGCAAACGATGATTTCCTGAAAAAACTGTTTATAAAATCCCAATTCAGGATCCCTATGTCTTTTATGTAAAAATAATGTGATTTTGTTTGGTTTCATTTTTTTGTCTTGCATACATATGTACAATAACTATAGCCTATTGAAATCGTTTCTATAGATTGAATATATGGAAATAAAACATTGGAAAGCTTTTTCGATAAAAGTATCTGTTTTATTATGTTTAGTGTAAGGAAAGATTGATTGAACATATTCTTACAGTTTTGCTACTTTTAGTTTATGTTTTGAATTTTCTTAACATATTCAGCTTTATGAATAAATACTAGGAATGTATGAATTTTGTTATCTCCTTTTAATTTTTTGTTATTATTTATATGTAACGCTATGAAAAGATTATACATTGTAATAAAATATTTTTTGAACTTGACGATGGAATTTTATAATAAATTATTAACCGAATATCAATATCATAAAATATTTGATGTTTATTGTATACCATGAGAGTTTCAATGTTTCCATAGCAAAAAATATTTCATTAAATTATTAAATTCTATGTTATGCCTGAATAGTCAAGGAAGGATTTTGTTAGTTAGTTAGAAGTAATGCATACCGTTGTATCAAATTGAAAAATATTAGTTCTATTGAAATTTTCTGCAAACCAATGGCTAAAATATATTTATTGTCTTTTTGCAATGCATCATATTGCGTTATTTTGCTTCTATCGAGATTAAATTTACAAATCCTCTGAATATTTACGCTGAACGAATAGAGATGAAATATTTGCATATAATTTCAATTTAAACAAATGGATGTGTTGCAACGTTAGTTATTCTATAAAGCTCTTCAGAATACAACTAAATTATATTGATATCAATTGCGTATATGTTGATCGTTTATTTAAATATTTTTTTGTAATCCGTTAATTTAACGATATGTTATTAAAAATACGCGATTCGGCGGTGGATATTGCGGGCTTGAATACTTCAGATACAAAAGTGTTATACATGAAAGTTAAAATCTACAAGTAAAGGACCAACTCATTTAAATACAATACTCGATGAACATCTTTATACTGTTATACTTTATTTTCCAATAGTTATTTTATGCTTATTTATAATTATCGATATTTTAAAATATATCATTTGTATATTATAATACATACGCAACGTAATATCGAATTGATTCCAACAGATAATTAATAGCACTCTAAAAATTTAATATTTTCGTCATTTCTTAAGTGAAAAATGTTGCTTATAGAATAAGAAAAAAAAATTAGCGAATAACTGTTTCTCGAAAATAAAAAACCAAGTTTCTGAAAATGTGACACGTTTAGAACGATAACGTCGATATCACAAACACCATACCCATCACTGCATTTTCAGCACCTATAATAGTATGTCATGTTGTCATTACACCCCCTTCAGGGTGTATGGGGGTGGACGTATTTATTGTGCTGACATTACTTACGTATAAGTAAACTTATTGATTGTAAATTGATAAATATGTAAAAAATAGACGAATCGCGTGTCATGTAAAATGAAAATATATTGTACGTAAAGGTTGATACTTATATAACTATTATTGAAAATATTAACAAGTACATCTTTGTTTTACTTATGACTTGAGTTTAACATAGCTTGTTTCACCAGTGCACTTTTTTAGTGTGTGAGCTTTTGAAGTCCAGTCAGTAGTAGTAGGTAAATTTCTCTTCCATTTTCTTCTTTCGCGTTTTCTTTTTGTTGTACTTGACATTTATATATTAATATTTTATAAGTATTATCACTAGGTTTTTATAGTTTAAAGACATACTGTCAACGATATAATTAGCAGTTTGTAGCAGCAGTTGCAGCAGCTCATAGAAAAACGTCCAGATTGCACGTGATTCTACCCTTTGCATTTCAATGAACAATTAGACTATATATGCAGAAAAGCCACTTGACTACTTGTTATTTGTAAGGTTGGTAATTAATGGTAGAATTGCAAACAAGTATTTTGGTGTGCCATTATTTTAGAATGGAATGGTAACTTATTATTTTCTTTTACCTACTGAATTTTTGCGTAAAAATATATGAAATAAATAAAACTGCATCGATTTTTTTAATAAATTCAAACACATCCAAAGTGAATTGGATATTTTCTCTATATACGTCTAATTGACGCTTAAGTTGCTATTATCTATATAAATTATTTGTTTTTTGTTTTAGATAACAAACCCTGTTTTAAAAATCACCGCTCGCTACTGATTACTACGTATTTAAAATGATGTGAGTAGATATTAATGATAGTGTAATAGAGGTGATCTCATATTTTAAAATAATAATAAATTTGTAATAGAATTTTGATATAATATGAATATAAATATAAGTATCATACTTCAGTTAATAAGCTTCAATTTGCATAAATAATATATTATTACATATCACTCAAACTTATCATGTAAACTTGTTTACTCATCAGTGTAGTGACTATATTTGCTGATCGAAATCTATTTTGTTATCGACTATCCATATTATGTATGAACACAAATATGCTAAAATAGAATGAATATGTTACTAATGGTATAAAGGTTTGTGTCAACAATGTTCAGATATTTTTATTTCGATAAATTAGTACAATATTTATCCGAAAACAATCATTTATTTGATTCGTCAATAAATGATGGATACACAAAGGTATTTTTATTTTATAAATACTTCAATGAAACTGTACATCAACTTATTTAACTGTATGGACTTACTGCTTTTAAATAATATTTATTAAACAAACACAAAATATTGGGATTATTGTATCTATATTTTTGAAAATAATTATGATGAATATTTAAAGGTACAATAATAACAACTTAAAATGAATTATCTCGTTTATTTTTATTAAAAATTATATAACAAATGCCAATAAGATATTCTAATGAAATTATTTTTATATTATTAAACAATGCACTACATTTTTAATATAAAAATTACTTAGTAAGAATAATTTTAATTTTACAATAATCTGGTTTCAATGATTTATAAAGAAATTAATATAAACATATTATTCAACATTATACTAACTTTATTTAAACGATATTTTCTTATATTGTAATGGTATAGTTTTGATCACAGAATTGCTTTTCTTACGTTATTTTATACATATTTTTCTCTGATTATAGATGATAATATTTTATTTCAAATAATAATAACGTAAAAATAAACATTATTTTCAGATAGTCAATACGTATTTATTATTAATACATATCTATTGGACATACCATTTGAAATTTTTCATAAAACATTTTTTTTTACATATTTATGTTATATATAATAGATAGTATATTAAATGTTATTTTAATCAATAAAGTTCCTGATTATATATATATTTTAATAACATATTTGCTTAAATATGTTGAATCATTATTTTTACCATTCACGTATTTTTAAGAAAATTAAAATCTGTAACGTTTTCTAAATTTACATTATAGAAATATCTATCGACGTAACATCTATCGACACTTCTGTTAGAACAGCTCATTGCATCCCCTGTCAGGTTCTGGTGCATTTAATCCAAGACAATCGATGAATTGACATGTTAAATATAATATATGACAGCCTATTTTCTTTAAAACTTTTAAGTTACTTAAGTTCTGTAAAGATACGTCTACTCTGTTTTGAGTTGAGAGTAATAAAGTTTTTAACGGTCTATCACCATCAATTCATATTTAATATTGCTAACTGATGCCACAAGATATATTGTATTTATCATATTATCAGAATCACCTTACACAAGTAAGTAGCAGTCGAATCATATATTGTACTATTATTTATTATCTTATGTTTTGAAATAGCATGTCAGTTATAATATAGTACTGTAATAATGTAATTATATTTTACATTTTCAGTCTTCTACATTATTTTCATTTCAAACCTAATGTTACATTTTACAAAATCGTAATTTAAAAAAAAAATCTGCACACTTTTTAAAAAAAAGCATTTTCAGAGCAGTATCTTTTATATTTATTTAGTAAACAAACAATATTTTATTTTCACTTTTATTAAAATTATAAAACTTAATTTATAGATATGCAAGTATAAAAATTATATACTAAAACCATTTTCATAAAAGTTATAAATACTCCTTAAGAGGAATGCATAGTCAGGAAATGTATGTTTCTATTTAACAATGAATTTTTCATTTTACTTAAAAAGAATGGCTGTCCCTGCAATATTTGTAAAATTTATATTAAAAAAAACATCTCTTTTTTACTTTAATTTACATTTTTATCTGACAGTATTTTGGAGCGCAAATAAGCTTATACTGTGCCTGGTTTGGTAATAAAAATTGAAAAATATCAAAGTTTTTCACGTAATTTTGTCATTTGCAATTATTTGTTCTGTTTCACTTCCAGTGTATTAAATTTCATTTGAACAATATGTTTATATGTCAATAAAAATAAAAATGAATACCTGACCTTTATTTAAACATGCTAAATTATAAGCACTAGTGTTTAATAGTAATGTTCAGTAAAATTTACTACACGTACTTTACATTAAATATGTATCGTTTTGAAATTAAAATGAAAAAAAGTGATAGTTTTTTTTTAATGTCATCAATCATGTTTTTAATTCCATCAATTCGTAGAGAAAATTTGTTGAATATTTATAGTAAAATATGTTTTTTTATAAAACATGCACTTATTCCATATTTTTTTATTTCAGAACAAGAGAATTTAAATAATTTAAAAAGGTGCACGATCGATCAAGGGCTCTGGATGAAATGGTTTTTAAAATCAATTTTACATCAGGTCCGAACTTATTCAAACGTATTCACAAATAGCATAGTTAATTATTGTCCACGACACCATGAAATAAATCAAATTCATACTCTTGGATTTACAATGATATTACAAATCAATTTAACTTTCAAATTTCAGACTAATGTAATATAAAATTGATACGTACGTAATCATGTATTCTATTTTCGTTTCAAAATTACATTTCATAGTAGTGTAATTTTTCTACGAAATTATACTCGCATAAAATTCACATATATATTTTTGTAGGTAAGAAATAGGAAAATTCAATATTTTGAAGAGTCTTGCATCTAAGATTTATTTACCAAAATTCTATTGTATTAAGAGAATTTAGAATGGAAGGAAAAACAAGTTATTTTTTTCATTACACTTTTGAATCTTAATATTTATTGTGTTATACATAAACTAAAGTAATTTATTTTGAAGTAATAGCTTTTTTTAATTTTAATTTTTTACACTGCATTCATCAACATTTTAATTTTATACACTGTATTCATCAACATTTTTATTTTTATTATTAACCGTATTTGAATTTTCGTTTTCGTTTTGAGGGAATACGTATAGCTCCATGACATATTTATCAGAATTTTCAGCAATACAGCAATCAGTATTTCTATCTAATATATTGCAATGATCCGAACCACTTCCACTTGGATTGTTAGTCGCTGATGTCAAAACTCCGTTAAACTTGTAACTTGCTATTCTTCCAGGAGTATTATTTAGGCTCATATCGTCTGAGTTGAGACAGAATGTAATTGAATTTCTCGTATTGTTTCGCTGCTTTTTATTGTTATTGTTGACCGGGTCATTTGTCGAATGGATTCCGCTGTTCAGTCTTCTGTTATGTAGGTTCGGGTGGTTACATATTAGTTTCGGTTGGCCACCTGTACTCTGTGAGCCCGCCGAACATTGGAGAGAATTCGGCTGGCGGGTCGACCTCCGCCAGTCATACGTCGTAGATTTCACTGAAGAATGGCGGGTGTGCATAATGGAATGACTTTTGTCCTGCATAAAAAAGAAAATAAAACGTGATAAATAAAATAAAGCTTTAAAATGAAAATTCGATCCACATTATGTTTTAAAAAAGCTTCCTTAACAATGAGTGAAAATATAAATGAATTTTTTAAAACAAAAACCGAATTATTATTTCCGTGAATTGAAAATAAATTAAACAAGTAAATTAGACAAATAACTATACGGAAATAACACGGAAGTTGAAAAAAAAATGAATTATTAATAAAATATAATAATTAACAATTTCAATAAAATACTGTCAGGCAATAAATTTTACAGCAAAATTAAACAATTTATGCACTTACAATTACTCATACAGTAAGTACTACCTAAAAAAGGAAATGCAAAAAATTAGTAATTTTAACAGAATATACGCTGTAAAATATATAAAACATTACTTACAAACGCTGTATTTATAAATCGATACTATTTTTTCGAGTTAAATATTGGTATGATTGCACCCGTACACTAGAGATGAATTTAAAAAACTAATTTGAAAATTTAACAGTATTTTATAAACATCTATTGGTTTCGAGAAATTCACACAGATATATTTCTATGATATTCAAGAATAAAGTGTTTATTGTAACATTAAATAAATATCTAATAAAACTGTTTATTTTTTTACCGGATCAAAGCCATCACTCGCAAGCGGTTGGCACCAGTTTCCTCGCCTGCATGGAAATCTCTGCTTGAACTCTCGTTTGAATTTTTCCTAGTCAATAGAAAAAAATATTTACTAACCGACATTATAATTTTTTAAGTAGTGTTTTTTTAGAATTTAAGTAGATTTACTACTATATTAACTATTAATCATATTTAACGAGATGTAATGCATTAAATTTATGTCGTATAGAGAGAATGATTCAAGAGTTTAATCTTAGATATTCAATCAGATCATAGTCACCTACATTTAAAGACCGTACCTATAACCGTATTTCTATTGCAAAACGCCACATTCTTTATTCTCTCTGATTTTTCGATCTATATATGTTTAAAACAATATTGGCGATATTCATAGAGTTTTTATGTTTCTAGACTAATGTACCAAGAAGAGTTTTTATAGAAAAATTCCTAATTTATAATAAGTAAACCTGAACACAGACGATGTAGCAATAAGCTTGAGACTAGATTAGTTTTCCGAGATTCATCAGTTTGGAATTAATTAAAGCTTTTTTACAAAAAAGCTCTTAGGTGGAATATTGTTGAAGTATTTCGAATCAATTTAAATTCGTTGTGAATGTATGTAATTAAATTTACCCCAAAAGGAAAATATAAAAACAATTTTTTTATTGTATGATTGAGAACAGAAAAATATGTTTTGAATACATTTCTATTCAATTTTTATATATGTTTTTTTTTTGTAAATTATGCAAATATGTATATATTTTTATCATGTTACACTATTTGAATAAAATTAAAATTTCAGTTATCAATCAAAATATATTTATTATATTGTAGGTAACAAGATTAAGAGGTTTTTCATGACTCTTAAATTATTAAAATGTAGGCCTTTGAAGTTGTATTCAAAATTTATTTGTCTGCTAATTAATATAGAATAAAAATATACTTACATTATAAATACCATAAATAAATGGATTATAACAAGAATTACTCATTGCTAACCAATCGCAGCAGAAAAATATTATGTTGATGTATCGGTATCTGAAAAAAAACATCCAAAACAAAAAATAAAAAAAAATTGTTTTATATTATATTCAAATTAATACTCATAACGTTTTTCGTCAATCGGTTATATTTATTTATAAAATAGAAAAATCAAGAAAAGATAAAAAAAGTACTTATTATAACTAGATATATAAACTATTTTTTCCGACCATCTTCGCTCTAAAAGTAGGGCATATGGGTGTACACGGAATGAAGATCTCCGCCCCGAATAGCACAATGTAGGTTTTTAGTTTTAACGGGTTCACAAGGGAGTAAGTAATGACGATATAATAATGTTAAATATTCTATTGCGCAATACAAATATTTTTAACTGAACCTCAATCATTAAACAAGTTAAAGTCTATTTCCATTTTATATGGCGCGATATAATTTGAAAATATAATACGTCAAAACATTCTCTAACAACCTGCAAGTTAGCTTAGTGAAAAAATACAGTATGTTTTAAAAATTCTCACATGCCTCAAATAAAACTATAGAGCGTAAGTACTTACTCATTGATGAACGGAAAGCATGTCTGAAGTACTTGATACGTTTGCAGGGGCAGCCAACAAAGTGCAAATAGAGCCACAACGATGACAAGCATTTTAATAACCTGTCAAAACAAAAGTTAGATAAAAATTTAAATTCTATCTCATTCGGAAAATCATTATCTTTTATAGAATATATTTCGATACGCTAAATATTATTATCCATCTGGAATTTAAATATGTACACAATCATATGTTAATCAGTTATTCTCGTTTGTATGTAATGTGTCATTAAAAAAAAATATTTAAGAATTTCCTACTCAGATATCAAAAGTGATTTGTTAAGCCACAAAAAAGTGACGGGTTATTTAAAAATATAAAGTCTAATTTCCCAAATAAAAGACCTTTGCTTCTTTTATTGTATCGCGCTTAAAGAATACTTTTTTTGGTTGAATTAAGCTTAACCAACCTTTTTCTTGTTTTTCATAAGCGCAGCATCTCTCGAGTCTTGCGCATTACCAGGGGCTCTAGAACCCCATAATCGCCATGCCATACGTGCGTAAACATAACTGATTACACATAAAGGCATCAAATACTAAAAATATAAAGTACAGTTTACTATAGAAAAATACTACAAATAAAAAAATATATAATTTCAACAAATATTGTGTAATATATCCACTAAAATACCAATTTGAATATAAATAAGACCTACGAGAGTTTTTCGAGAGACATATATCATAAAAAAATGTTTAGCCATGGTTTTAATTGTGAAATGAATGTCAAATTTAAATTTAGAAGTGTCTAATCAACCGAAAAACACACATTTGCAATCACTTCATATTTTTAAATAGTATTTTCTATTGATTTGGATAAACTTTTGAATAAATTAATAAAATATATGATTAAGTAATCAATCACAGTTGATGGATATCATATATTGGACTTGATTGCATTTCTTTCATATTAACAAATTACCACATTATAATAAAGTTAAAAAGAAAACTTCATTGCATATCGTAATGTTTAAGGAAATAACGTACAATAACTATATTTTATATTTGTACTTCATAGAAAATATCAAAATAAAAATATTTTTCTTTTATTGGCCCGCTAACAAAATCAACATTTACAAATCTTTATTATTTTCATTCTCTTTTGAAGTGATCATAAACGAAAGAATTCTATAAAATATAAACCACACCGTAACTAAACTTTATCTATCAATCAAAATTAACTACGTTGTTTTTATGTTTTATTTCTGAAAGCACACTTTATGGCTAGTTGTCACTGAATAATATAATAAATATACTCACTTGTAGAAAAAACAATACCATTCTGTATACAACCATTGATTCTTCGCTAATATTATTTGGAACACAAAAAGGTTTGTTGTAGTCTTGATGTGTGTCTGAAAAACAATTGACATTAAACAAATTGTATACTTTGTGGCACTGACAGTTGTTTCTTTCACAGAAAAAACGTAATTTATTTAAAGAAATTTTTATTGCTCTGGGCTATGAAATAAATTCCATCACATTTTCTTTTATTTGGCAGCCGTATTAATAAGTATGTTATACTGGAAACATGTCTTATTCTCACATATGAGTTTATTATTTCACTTTTCAGATACACAACATAAATGTGGAGTTGAGTCTTCAAATTTCGAAATAAATGTTTTTATTATCACTATATATTCAATAAATAATTTTCATACATATAATCATATCGACTGTAGAAATGAAAAAGAAGGAACTCACACAGAGCATGTTTTACACGAGGCACAAAAAACTCTATTCAACGATTTTCGGTCAAAGTCAAAATATTAAATATATTGACAAAATACAAAATATAAATATTTTTGATATTGATAAATTAAATATCAAAAAATAAAAATCCTTGGAGGGCATGAAGACTAAAATAGGTATTTTATTTACCCAGTCTGATATTAAGTTAATTAATAAATGCCAATAAAATTGATCTAGTCTAGAAAAAGCCATTTTTCTTGTTCGCAAATTTCACAGGCAATCCTTTTTTCAAACGTATTTTTAACCCTTAACTTAGATACTAATTCGGCATTTGCAGTTTAAATCTTTTAAATAGAGTGTGTATTAAGTTATGTACATTGTGCTTATTGAAAAAAAGCTATTTTAAAAATCTGAGGGTTGCATTCCTTTTTTTTCTATAGTCGATGAGAATATACATATAAAATATAATAAAATATGGTAAGTAAAAACATCCATTTTATCTTGAAGTAAGAGTTTTGTTCAATTTCATTTTTTTGACTTTTCGTATGTTACATTCAAATTCAAACTATTTTAATGTACAATATATTTGAAAAACGTAACAGTAATTTATATTTTTTTTTCTCTTTAAATATTGGACTTTTAACAGAATATTACAAATAGTGTAGTTTTATTTGTATTTTTGATCAGAATAGTGTTAGTATCTTAAAGTTGTGAAATTAAAAAAAAAGAAATTCAATCAAACAATTTTAAATATAGACAGATGATTAATATGTTAGCATAATATTTACTAATAAAAGAAGCAAACTGACAAAGTAAATAATTAGATGTGAACTTTTTGAAAGCTCGCTTATTTGTTTGACTCGATATTCTATATATGATTTACCAGCGTCAGTTTCCTTGACTATCATGACTCGCAGAGCTATCGCCATGGGTGTTGCAATGGCGAGTGCCAGTAACCAGATGCCTCCAATTATTATCTTTGCTATCCTCTTGGACGGACGAGCACTGAAAATTTTGATTTATGAAAGCTTCAAAGTATAATGAATCAGTTGAAATTAAGCTATAAAAATTAGTGCCAAGCTACTTCAAAATTATGAATTCAACGCCATTATTTATTCAGATCTGTTGGTAAAAAAACAATCAACGACTTGAACAAAGACTACGGTCAAAAGAAATTGTATTTTATTAATTTAACCATGCATAAAATCAATCGCAAATTAAGGCTACTCTATAAAAATAATATTTTATCATATCCCGTCAAATAAATGAACAACACGAATTTACTATTTTTTTTTTAGATTATAACTAAAATAAAATACTAAAATGAGCATTTTTATAGTTAAACTAAGCTTTAGTATTAGGTACGCTCAGTATAACTATCAAATAGTACGATATAATGCGAAGTTTAAGCATAAAGATTTCAAAGACTACCCAAAATATGTCCTAAACAGCACCTTATTAACAGATTCAACATTTGTAATACACATTTTTTTATTAAATTTGACATGTTTTCGTCATATTGATGATAAACATCACATATTTTTTAATAGTGTTCAAAGGGTGAGACAATATTTGTAATTTCTATAGTTTATCAAAGATTTTTCTCAAAAGCCCATCTAGTAAACACACTTTTATATCAAATCACTGGCTCGAGATAGTGAGATAATTTCATTTGTTTGTTGATGGATTTGCATGCTAACGATATTTTTGTTAACTTTGTAGATTGAATTACAAGTAAATTTGGAAATGCAAATTTGAAAATTTCGAAGAATATCGACTAATAGAAACCGTTGGAGAAATTTCATTTACTTTTAAGAGGCGTACATTTACTTTGAGTGTCAATTACATCTAACAAATTTATTCTTTGTTCAGAGTACAACCATCTGAAATTTATATTTTTCAATAATAATTTTGTACGTCATGTTATTAATATTCATCATTCTGCCAATAATATACGGAACATATTAGTAAAAATAGAATCCCCATTTAATAAGTATCTTAAACTTATGCTAGCAATAATATATTATATAATCAATTGTTAAAAAAACAAGATATTAACTGAAACGTATTATTACTGTAAACATAATTAACAATACTTTCTCTCTCTAAAATCTCTAAAAATAAAGAAGTTTTTTTAAACGAATGACGCATAATAAAAAAGTCTCCTTAAAAAATCGCTTGATTTAACATTATATAATATTCTTATTTTAAAATTAGGATTTATTTATATTATATTTGATAATATCTTATTTTCAGTGATACAATTAAATCTTTAAATTCAATTATTGCTATGAGATTTATATGAAAACATTTTAGACAGATCAATGTTATTTGAATGCAGCTCACCTAAGTGGATTTAAAATAGCTCTATGGCGATCGACAGCTATTGCTGTAAGCGTGAACACGCTCACAGTTACACTCAGCACTTGGACGAATGGACAAAATGCACACATAAAATGCGGAAGATTCCATCTTTGAAGTAGAGCAGCTTGAAACTGAAAGAAAACATCAAAATAAATACACAAAATACAAGATTTTCTTTTTTACACGTGTAGACCTAAGAACAATATATTTCAGGTCTCGCGAGATGTAAATTTCTGCCGTTGAAAGAGTGGTACTTTATGACGTCCGTTAAAAGCATATCTACAAATTTCCAAGAAAAAAATAACTCATACATCTCTGTATATTAAAAAAACATATTATAAAATACCAGATTAAATTTTAATTTAGTCTAAAATTATATTTCGATATATCTTTGTATTTATTTTATATTCTAAATATGCATCAGTTTTGGCTAACCATATTTAATTAACTAAATGAAATAAGGTGCCAATTCCTGATGATAATTATGTAATGTATTGATGATTTATTCTATACATACTGACAGGAATGATTGACCAAACACCGCTCTAAATTTACTAAGCTGTTAAACAACCAATCTTATTAATAAGCAACTATTCTACAACACGTGTATGGTAATTAAATTTTAACATTATGTTATGGTTCTGGCAAACCATATTTTCTTAGCCACAACTTTGAGATTGGATCTAAAGCTTTTAAAATAAGCTTGTTGAACAATCTCCAACAGGTGTTTGATTTAATTTTAACCGTCTACGTTTAAATTTTGCCGGTTATTAAAAGGCAATGCCTGCAATATTTTGAGTTTCTGAAAACCCGCCGAGTCCGCGTCCAATATTTTGGAAACCCGACGGGTTCGAGTCGGGGGTTTAGTGCTCTCGGTTATCCGCGATAATGATGGCAGAAGGTCACTGGATAATCGAAAAACACGGGTAATCTGATTCATCCGATGCATATTTACTGTATTTTGAAAACATAATATTTGATGTGTACCTAAAATTTAAATTAATATATTTCTAGTCTTAAATTCCATACAATGACACTTGCCAAAGATTTTAGACTTTCATACATAAGTAAGATTCAATTCAGTTGGGAATTTGTTTACTTAAGTTTTAACTTAATATAACTAATGTAGTTGAAAGAAAACATTTCTCGGAAAAGATAACATTAGAGAAAGTTTATTTACAAAAATCATCTAAACCAAATTGAAGATATTTTTCTGCTTATTTTGATTGTATAAAATATACTTATAATATGCGTACATTATATTATATATTATATTATTACAGTTATAACTTATTATTTTTTACTATATTATGATGAAATTGATTTAGGAATAAAAGGTAAGAATTATTAATTATCGTTGAAATTATTTTTGTTAAAATGCTAATAATGTTTCTTTTATTTACATGTAATGAAATATTATCGAAAATTCAAATTAAAAATTGACAAAATGCACAGACATATAAATAATATATACAAAAAACTAATTTCAACCAATTATTAAAAAAAAAAAATGTAATTGTAAATAACAATATTGTCTTTGTATAATGAAGACAAAAAAATTCCTTTGTAATTTTTTTGTGATAAATAAGAATTTTTGTTTTTTTTTCAAGGTTCAAGTTTTATATTTTTTTATTATTGATAAAAATAGTACAAGATCTTATTTGAAATATGTACTCAAGTTTTTTAAAAAGAATAAAATAAAATATTATATTTATTGTGATAAAATTGCTGATGATTTTTGAATTTGAAAATTAAGACTTTCTTATCAAAAAACGTACATTCTAAATAATCTAAAAAATATATGGTCGTGAAACATCTCAAAACTCTGCTAAATAAAAAATATGGCGATTAAACAATATACGTTGGTTACATATTTTGTATTTGACAAGTGAAAAATGAACTTTTAAAATGGCTGCAACAGCGGGAAAAGAGCAGGCTGTCCATTGGAATCGCAAAGCTTTTAAGGCACATAAAAATGTAAATAGATTTATGATGGCAGTGTAGCTATAACAAAAAATATACATTCTTATTTATGTATGTATGTATAAAGAAGAACGTCAATTATTTTTTAACATTAAATTAATTCTAATATGTAGTTCTGTCATGTTTGTTGGTTAAAAGTTTTTTTTTTTACTATATATACTAAGTAAATAATGACAAAATTATGTCGAAATTTTAAATATAAATGCAAATGGTTACAGCCCAAATAAATCCCAAAATGTAATATTTGTTTTGATTTTTATGATTCTGATACTTTTTTAAGAAAACTAACTGTAAATATTATGTTATATATTGAGAAAAATATTTTTTGGACAAAATTCATTATTAGTTCTCTATGATAAATCGTTTGTTGAAAACAATAAAATATATATTTTTAATATTTTGACACTTAAAGTATGGCTACTGTAAAAAAATATTATAAATCGAACAAAGTTAGTCACACGAAAAAACTTAAACCATTTATAAGTTTCATTCCCAGTCAGTTATTTTATTACTTTTTCTGTTTATGTAAACAAAAAGCCATCTAAAAGAACGCTACAATTGATTTTTATTTCACTTCATTTGAGACCATGTAACCATTTATCCCATTTTCTTGAAGCGTTTTCTGGTTTTTAAATAAAAATACGTTTACTTTCTTCCTTTAGTTCCTTTTTTAGCACAATGCTTGCTAAAAGGTATTGTATTTAAGTACTCTTAAAATGATACAAAATGTGTTGAATATTTTGAAGAAGAATAAACAAAAATATTGGCAGAGATTGGTTAGAGATTGGTATAGAAATTGGTTTGACTATCACTTTTTATACTTTTTTCAATAAATGTACGTTTATATTAATTTTAAAATATCAAAAAAGTGAAATATATATATATTTTTATCAATAAATTATTAGCAGATATAGATAAATGGTTTGATTTGACAATATTTTATGCTTTTTTCGTTTGATGACAAAAATAAATAATTAAGTTACACTAAACGCTTAACTTTGAATATCATTTCACTTCGTAGATGCTACAATTTGTCACTGGTTATTGCTACTCTTTCATGATCGATTATTTCCTCATACGACAGTCAAGATAAATTGTCTTCACGAAACATTCATATAACAGAAATATAATATATATATACCATCCAAAATATTCACCGCCGAATAAATCTTCACAGACTAAATTTAACTCACGCGTTCTTTGTAGAGACTGAGTTTAATTTTGGAAATTGCAAAATAAAAAAAATATACAACCGAGATGTATTTTTGGAAATATCTCAATTATTGTTAAAGACATGGAAGTAAAATAATGAGATGTGATTTAAAAAACGAAATATATTTCTTTTCAAAAATAACAATTCATTTCCATAAATTAGCCGTCACAATGGGTATATTTCGTACTGTAAAATTAAATAAATACAGCTATATATAATATTATATGGTATATCAACCCAACATTTTTTCGCAGCTGTGTTGGCTCTAATAATATTCTACGTTGCGACATATTGTACAAAAATACCAACTCTCAAAAATTTGGGTATCTTTACGCTCACACACCCTGTGTACACATTATTTGTAAAGTTTCTTCGCTTTTTTTAACAGTCGCAATTAATGTATGATAAGTAAAAATGCTAAGATAAGCTTTCTTCTGGGGGGCTGAAATTGGGATTCACAAAAAATAATTATTTTGATAAATTTGGAAACGCTCTATAAAGCAATTAGTAAAAAGTTTCAATTAAGCTTTTGCAAAGTATTTATTAAGACTTGAGTAAATTTATAGTTTTAATAGTTACTTTACTCTTTAATATACTTTAGTTTTACATACTTTGTTATAAAAGTTTTAAGTTGTTTTTGTGATACGTACTTGGTCACCGTTGGTAAGCCTTCACAAGTACGAAAATTTGTAAAACGGTTGCTAACTTATAGTGTTTGACATTATGTTATACTTAGTATAGGATAATGTATAAACTAAAAAAATGTAGCAGAAAAATACATCATTAATGTAACAATTTTTGAAAAAAAATAAAAGCATATTTGATAAAACAATAAAACATTTATAATCGAATAAGTTTCTATTAACTTTCCCGTGTCAAAGTGACTGTGTTTTCGAAAGCATTTCGTGAAGGATCGCGATCGTAATCGATTGGTTAGGAATTTGGCTGTCACTAAAAAGCATCTTTTACGATGGATTTAATTTGGATTAGCAGTAATCCAATTTCAAATGTTATCTCCAGTATTGGCAAGCTTGATCTTGATCATACTGGAATATAAATAGTGAACATTTTAAGAATATCATTCTCTTTGTTTTTCGTGCATATGAATGCTTTTAAGTAAACAAGAACAACTAAATATAGCTGATTCATTAATTTATGTAGCATCCCTTTGGGTAGAAACCTATTTTAATGATTCTTATTAATGAGTTTTGTTGACAGTTTTGACAGATTATTTATAAGTCGAGTTTTGATCATTGTTTACAACAGCAATATTGTAGCTGGTAACAAAACCCAATATGTGATTATATTATTATATGAATGAAATAAAATTATTGTTATTATTGATTAAAATAATGCATGTAAATATGTAGTGCTAAAATTATTAATATCAAAACCAAAAAATAGTCTACTTTATTTAAAAGTTTTAGCTTTTATATAATACTATCCAAAATTCAATAATCACTTTGCTCACTAAGTAAAACAAGAATTCAATTTTAAAATAAAACCAGTATTTAATACATATTCAATATACTTGTAATTGAAAAGTTTATAACTTTAAAAAATAAACTTTAAAATTAAATAAATGAGTACATAAATTAAACGTAGTTTTAATTATTAAGTTCACAGGTATGGATAAAAGTTCCCGTATTTTTGTTTAAATATTTTTAGGTCTGAAAAACATGTAAAAACACTCGACCGGTGCTATTTACTTTTATTAAATCCACAAAATTGAAAGCGGTGGCAAAATATGCTGCCAGAGTTGTACTTCCTTAAGTGTACCGCCGTTGAGAAAATGTTACGAGGGAATCTTTACGATCACATTTGTTTGTTACAGTCATATCACGTTTTCGTTTTCTACAGCTAATATTGTTATTCACGGGACGAATTGACTGTGCATTCGGAGTCATTCATATGTGGTGAAAATAAAAATTCGTTGAAGTATTTTTCTTCCCATTTAGCTATGATAAAATGTCCATACAAAGCATTTGAATCGACTATCGATAATATTAAACAACTAAAATAACAAACCCTCTGTTTCTTTCTAAGAAACAGTCTGTTGATTTCATCTGAATAGAGATATCTAAAAATTTATGTTAGATTTGATTATATATTATTCACGTGTTGTGTTAACGTAACATTATTAATTATTCTTTATTATTTCAAACATAAAAATTGATTACAAATTAATATTCCGTGTCACTTTAATTATAACGCCCTATTTAATGGCATATAGAGAGAATAAATTGCTGGATGATGAAAAATCTTTAGAAGAATTCACTTAGTGCCAGCGAAAGCCATTATCTTTATTTATGACCAATGGATAGAATTCGGGAAATACCTGTGCTGGCATAGTTCCAATGTTATGTTAAAGATAATAATTCATTTGGTCTTTTTACCCCAGGAAAGAATTACGGCAAGTACGTGATATTAGACTTTTTACTTGTAGTTATTCACGAAAGCAATTTTTCTTATTAGACACGTTTTCAGCTTTTTAAAAAGTAGCATTTTCTTATCGATTTTAAATAAAATTTCCAAAATTCTCCGAATTCAATAGAGCTCCATAAAGACTTTTCGAGTGTACTACTAAAATTATTTATGGAAAAGGTCTTTTTTATGGCTGTGTAATAAAAATGGATATGCTTAAATGAACATTAATTTTAAAAAATTATCTTCTTTGTGAAATGAAAATTTTGTAGCAAAAACTCTCTAAACACTTCTTACACTAACTTCAGTATAAATTTAATTAGGTACCTCAAAAAGAACTTTAAGCTTGAAGCGAGATATATGTTCAGTTCTGTATAAAATTGTTTTCTCTGTGAGTAAAATTTTTTTTAAAACATACTTTTCATTTTTTTCAGAACATATAAAAATAAATGAACTATTTTCAATCGAAATCGTTGTTTTTCTCTAAAATTTTATGCTTCTTACACCTACGTACCTCATATAATAAATATAATATATTATAGAATTTTATAGTAGATATTCCTAAAATGGAAATTCGATGAAAATAAAAACACGTACTATTTAAATATATATCACCGTAGAGTAAAACTATTGTATTTATAAAAAATGGTTAGTATCCGATTCCCGTTGATTAATTTGTGTTGTAATGGTAAATTTGCTTTTCACTTATAAATTGATGATGTGAATTTGTCTCGATAAATTTCACAATGCTATATTTTTTTATTTTAATGCCGTTGAATAGAAACCATTATTGTCGTTTATGGGTGAAAATTAAAATATATTTCACTGAGGCAGTGTATAAATATATTACTTTTTCGAAGGTTAAAGTTATTTGGAATAAAATCTAGAATTTGGTTAACTTTTTTGCTCTCATGGCCACTATAAAACTCTTGCGGGTGAAGATAAACGTCGAAACTATTTATCTTCTCAGATCGGTTTGGTTACTTCAAAGCTTTTAGCAAAGGGTGAGGAGGAATCAGCTCACTTCCGATTGTTAAAAGGGTTCACGCAGGGCCGGGTCAGATAATTTTACATATCGCATACGTTATTTGAAACCTTAATAGTTTATGAAATACTGAAAATATATTTTCAGTGATGTTTAGCACGCTTTCGACAGTTTCGATGGATTGTGAATTCAAAACTTTCTGGATCAGTAAAGTTTATCAAATGAAGTTTTGAATGAGTATTTGTACCCAAAGCGAAAATTTAAGTTATTTGTATTCTATATATCAACTTATCAGTCTACTGATAGTCTGAGATTTGTATGTTTAAGATGAAAAACATGTGCCAAAGTTTATCACGTAAAAAAAGATATTGTATAATGATAACTTTTAGGAATTTATATAATATATTAAGATATTTAAATATTAAGTAGAAAATGAAAGTAGGCAGTTAATTGCATGATTATTCTTCTGGTATATTTAGCTAAACGCGTGTGATGTACATATATACCTAAGTAGCTAAGGAATAATTTCAGTTGGATTTGAGTAGTAATTGAAATTATAATAAAATGATAAGTCTTGAATGATCGTATAATTTTTTTCACTATCAACTTTCAAGTGAACGAATAGTTCTACGTATTACCTGACTATTTAATTGAAAATATTATCAGGTGATTATTTAATAACCTTGAATAAATATTAAAAATTAAATATTCATTTATAAAATTTCATTTAATATTCAAAGGAAAATTAATATATAAGAATACAAATTTACTTAATAATTTATATCATTTATTGAAGTAAAATTACAATTTAACTAAGGAAAATGAGTTATTATTAGAAACTCTGTCCTTTCATAGCTGATAATTAATAAAATCGACAGTGCTTACTTGTAAATGATAAATATTATATTTTATTATTTACAGTGAATAATTCATCGATTTAAAATTTTATTTGCTATTGTTTCGATTAATATATCAAAAAAACTATTTCGTATTGAATGATTTTTTATCCGTATAAAATAAAACAAAATTACAATTTTAATTTATGTTGGATACATATTTAAACCAAATGACAAAGATCGATCCGAGAATAAATCTTCACTAGTGTGTGCTAGTACAAAGCTGTGTGTTGTTAGGGAAAAACAGTAACAAGAAGTAATTAAAGAACACTAATGCCATAAAGACAATAATCTATAAAGCGGATCTGACCGAAACTCAATGCTTAAACGCATTTCTTGCTTGGTTAGACCGACTATGATAGCGCCTATCGTTTGGAACCATTATTAGATTATCTTTTATTGCTCCTAAAAATATTTAACAACGATTTATCTGCCATTAAGTTAGTTTGAATTGTTTTTTACACTCAAACCTACAAAAAAACATGTCATCATTTTACCTACTATCTATCAGATATCGAAAATGGGAATGTCTGAAAAGCTTTACTCATCATTTATATTGAAAAAAAAACGAAATAAATCTTACTTATTTAGGTGATTTATCATTTTGTAGCCATTTACTGCATTCCAATAACTATAACTATTTTATGTTTCCCCTATTAGCGTAGTTGGTAGCGTGTACGTCTAGTAATCCAAGGAATGCGGGCTCGATTCTTCGTCTGGTCGGATTTTAAAAATCTGAAAATGCAGGACTTGGATGCCCATTGGGTTGAGTAGTTGTCTGCCAAACGATTCTCGTGAAAATAATCTGTCAAGACGTCTTCATAATGCGGAGATCCATATAATCCACTTTCGGAGTGGATTTCTTCACACTGTGTGGATCTTTATGCTCCACTTTAGGAGCAAACATGGCATAAAAAATATGTGTAACTAAAGATATGAGTTCATTCAATTTAAATTTTAATGTAAGTTAGCTCTTAGTAGGAATGTGTCACACAGATCACTGTTGTATAACGTTTAGAATATTTTTCTAACGAACAATATGCCTACATTGAAATTAATATCTAATACTTTTACTTCATATATATATTAATTCATTTTGTATTTATCTTTATTTGTAAAAGTGTAACTCTGATTATAATTATGGATAAAAAAAAATATTGATTATATAATAAAAAAAAAGCCATATCTCAGTATATAAGTCAACATAATATGATAGTTTATTATACATACATACAGTATTTTACCAAAATAAATTGATCAATTACTCACCATAACAAAGTTAATATAAACACCAAGGAATATTCTTAAAAAATTAGCATAACGTATTTTTTAGATTCTATAAAAAGAAGTGAAATATCCCCTGGTTAATTTAACACGATTTTTTGTTCATCCATAATTCAATTTAGATTCTAACTTCATTACAATTATTTTCTAAGAAGCTTCCAATTTCGGTCATTGTTGATTTTATCAAGGCGCCCAAGGTGGTATTATCGTTTATTTGTTATTCGGAAAATATTCTTCTTCAGGATTTCATTTATGATTTTTTATTCAGAAGCCAACGCAAAAATATATAAAAGAAGATTGAATATCGAATATCTGGATCTTGTTACATTTCAATGTAACGGAATCTTGTAACTTCTGTTACTAATTTATTGTACAAAACGGTAAATTATAAATTACTTTTGACACTTACAGTGTATGTGTTTACTTCATAAATTTTATTTTCCACCCACTGTGAATCAATTTTACACTGACGAATAATCTAGTGAATTATCGTTATTACTTATTTAGATATATATATATGTAAATTTTTGTAATATTTTCTATTTCTCTTATACATTTACTTACAAAACGGGTGTCAGATTATTTTACATATTCTATATTTAAGACTAAATAAATAATACTTTATTTTAATGTTTATATTGTTTCCAGTTTATTTGTGTGCTGAAAATACAAAAACTTAAACTACTTTTATTCATACGTACAAAACCTAAATATTTTTACTGTGATCTCACATATGGAAGTTTACCAGTTTTAAGTAATTTAGAATTTTTACTTTGGTAAGTTTATTACAAATTTTTCACTTTTCATTGAGGTTTAATAAAATAAGTATTTGAGTTTTATATTTGATGAAATTTTAGCGGTTAGCCAAATGGATCCTACATAATTAATAACCACTCCAAATTAATTTCGTTCATCATTGATGAAACTCAATTATTTTCTCAGCTTTTTCAAGCTTGACTCTCACAACCTTCGATAGTGAATAAATACAATAAGAACCGTCAATATATTACTTTGACCTCTGTGTGGTGTAAACCCGTATTGTGGTTACGCATTGGCATATACGGTGTTCCCTTGTAATCAAAGTGGTAGAATAAAGGAAGGGTGTTTTTGAGAGTTTTAAGTAAGAATAATCAGTGAACACACTGTATAGGATATTAAATTAAATGTAAATTAGACAATGGCCCAAATAAACGAACGTTGTGTGAAAACAATGGAGATATACGAAAATTGTACAAGCCGTTCACTTATATGACACCTTTGTTAATTAATCTTCCACTTTGATTACATCAATACAGATCAATGAAAATAAATTAAAATTACTATCTGGATATGACTAACTTTTCATTCAACAAAAAAAAAACTATTATGTGGGTATTTTGAGAGGTTTCAAAAAAATCTTTAAGTTGCTTTAAACAACAACAGTACTTGTCGTTTCAAGAATATTTTCATATGCGTTCTACTTCAGAATAGAGTATGAATCTTGGCGGGCGTGTTATTTCGAAACAAAATTACTTATGTACAACGTTTGAAAATTTTACTTTGACAGTAAAGGAAAAGTTTCGCATAAAATGTTCTACATGTTGGATAATATGTGTGATGGATAAATGCGAACTTTTTCCATGTGAAGATTTTGTAAGTTTCTTCAAAGTTAGGAGAGTGCTTTTACTTTAACACGACGTATTTTAATAACTAAAATATTTAAGAATATTGTAAAACATTAACATTTTCAGAATTAGCCCTTATATAAGACTTAGCCTCTTGATGTATATAATTTTATATTTTCTTAATTAAAACTTTATAGTAATTATCTCAATTACAACTTTAAATCTTCCAAAGAAAGATCATCATGAAATTATGTATTAATTATGTTAACCGTTTTAGTTAAATAATGCAGTTCATTAAAACTCTGTATATATATTATACTATATTTAAGTTAATCTGAAATACAAAGTGATTCAGATGAAAAACTGGAAATTATTATACTTCAAATACAATGAACGTTACAAAGATAAAATATAAATTCAAAAAAATCAAATCTGTCTTACCATTATCAAATACTGAAAATAATTCGAATTCAGCAAGTATTTAGGTACAAGATTTATTATGTTGGATACAAAAACGAATAATGTTTATACCGCTAAGGATAAAATTCAAGTAGCCAATAACCAATTATATCAAAATTTAGTAAATGTTTGTTAAAAATTAGCTTACAATTATCTGTATGACAAATGATACTATTAAAGTACCGATAAATTATTTGACTGCCAAAACATTTATCAATTCATTATTATCAAGAAACGTGTTTCTACGTTCGCTCAAAAAGTGGAGCATATGGATCTACACAGTGTAAAGATGTCCCCTCTGGAAGTGTAGTATATTTAACATCCACAATGTGAAGACATATCTTGACAAATTATTTTTCACGAGAATTGATTGTCAGACAATTGCTTAATCCAATGGGCATCCAATCCTGCATTTTTCAATTATTAATCTGGCAGATTTGAGAATTAAACTCGCATTCCTTGGGTTGCTAAACGTGTTTATATCTTAGTAACATATTATAAATTTGTAAGGAAACTGTTGATTAAAATGAATTATATTTCTAAAATGTAACTCAATCTAACCATTATTTATAAACATAAATGACTTCTAGAATAAATTTAACTGTGCTTTATATCAACTACGCATCATTTAAAAAAAAATCTTAGTAAACTCCTATTACCATTATTTACTGTATACTTTCACGTGTCATTAAATTCTATTTGATGCGAGTAACGACTTTTACATTTACTCGCTAAACTATAGTAGATTATACATATTATATTTTCTTTGTATTCAAAGTCTTCAAAAAAGTAAAATATTACCATACCATCAGTTTTTGGAGTTTTCTTCGAGATTTTCTTACCACGAATCATTTGCAAAAAAAGAAAATAATAATGCGACTTTTCAAAGTCGATGTAGTAGAAACATGGAGGCAATTTGATCTCTCTTGGCATATCTCCAAAATACTTATAGCATTATATTATAATACTCGACATCTGTCACTTTCTAGAAACGATTTGGTCATTGGTCAATTTGGTTCATAAAACTTGTAATAATTTATGTGTTTGAAAATAAGATCTGATTGTATTAAGGTATTTGCGCTATTAATTTTTAAAAACTTAAACATTTTTGCTCATTTCAATATTATTTTTGGAAAAATCTTAAAAGCGAAATAATTAAAATAACCTCTAATAACCTTGTCTTTCGTTGAAATTTGGTCGTGATGATCAACCAGTATAAATATAAAATTGACTGTAAAAGCTCTTGTCTTCAATTTAACATGATATGTCATTTTTGACGATATCTGACATTTTAAATATAAAAAAATGTCTTTTTTGGAACTGTAAATTTAGAAATTGTGGCCTATGTTTTTTTTTAAAAACTTAGCAAAACATATTTGAAATAAAGACTTTTACCTAAAAAATGAAATAAATTTGAACAAATACAACTAAAAGGCCGTGCCATGAAAATATTGTTCCACATCCATAAGCAAATAATATATTTTTCATCATGCGGATATATTAAAATTAAAGCATTTAATGCTTTTTACAAATAATATAACTACATTCATAAATGTTTCTAATTATATTTAAATAATGTTTTGCGTTGTGTATAATGTCATATTTTTAAATCACAGTGTGACATTGCTTATCAATGTTATCGTTAACCAAATGTATTTGTAATTTGTAGTCTCACTTTTCTACTTGACAGTTTCCGCAATATATACGTGGCGTAATACAAATATTATGACGTCACGGAAAATATGCCAGACATCGTTAATGGCTGATAAAAAAAAATGTATATACATTTACACGTAACGTAAATGTATTTTCAATCATTCGCTAAACAGAATGAAACCAAAATGAGCGTCAATAATCACCTTGTTTCATATAACATAAAAAAATATTTGATATTATATGTTTTTATATTACATTTACAGTACTAGACATTTGTATAGTGGCTAGTTGGTAAGTGCGCGTATAAGCATCGAAAGTCGCCGATAAATATCGAAAAATATTCAAATCCTTACTTGCGCAAATAGAACTTCAATCAGTCAATCTATTGTCTCAGAACAAATCTTCGTAAAAACAATCAAGTGATCGGTCACACTGTCTTAAAAATATTAATAAAACACGGTTCAAATTTTAATGTGATTATTAATTGTATGCCAGTTTATAAATGCATTCAAACTCAGATATTGGCATTTAACTGACAAACGTATCGATTTGTTAAACTAGCGTTATTATTAGAATGCCTCTCATTCGTCAAGTTAAGGTCTTTCCTATTAGGTCGTCTGTCCAATTAATAACAGCTGTGTAGCTTGCGTAGATTTGTTATTTCAAAAAAAAAACAGTGTTGACTCAAAAGAAATAAGCATTAATATAATTTATGGAAAAAATAAAAAAAACGTATACATAGTCATGGAGGACTATCTTTGTGATCTTTACGTGCTATAATAATTATATTAATATACTAAAACATAGCAAAAATTTACAGTTGTTTTGTAATTAGGCAAATTAATCCTTCTTCTACAAGTAAAAATTGAAAATAAAGTAAAAAACACTATTATAATATCGTTATAATTCTTTACCGTATTATCACCGTATTTT
>JAGVSQ010000906.1:0-33315 GCA_022683975.1 Rhyacophila evoluta
CGCTAACAGTGATCTCACACATGGAAGTTTACCAGTTTTAAATAATTTAGAATTATTCAGCGTAATATTGGCTCCACCGAAATACCCATCAATAAAACTAAGCTATGGATTAATTTAATCTTCTCTCCTTCTAAGTGTGAAATATATTAATGAATCCTTCAAGTTCGTTACGTCAGGGTATATGACCGTACAATGAGTGTGGAGTTGTGGTAAATAATGGAGGGGAAGAAAATGTATGAATATATAAAATGTGAAGACGAGTATTTTTATTTTTTTCGATAGAGTATTTTTAATAACAAGTAGTTTATCAGTCGGTCGCTCTAGCTATCGACCATCAAGTCGTGGGCTTTATCATATGTAGCCACTCTATTTTACAAAAAATATATTACAACAAAGATTTATATTTATTTTTAGCTTCAAAATCCTAAATATTAGAAATATAAATAACTTCTTCCATTTTTTGCAGTGATTTTATTCAATATTATTTTGGAATAGATTTCATTTAAGAACTTATTTTTTACAACTGACGAACTCGTATTAACTAAAATAGTTTTTACATATCTTTAAATAGTTTTATCACGTCTTTTGAACATTAACACTGCTAACCCTTTGCGCTCCTCAATAGATTGTATTTTGCGTTCTACCAGCTCCGCAATTTGCTAACTAAATGTATAATGTCGAGTCAGGCTCGACATACGAGGCCAAAGGGTTAAATAAAATTATTGGACTTCGTCAAAATCGATGATACATTCATTGTATATTTTTATAGATATTTTCAAATAATTTGTAAAAAAGAGCCATATTTAAATAAAACGCAAATAAATAATATTTTTTAAATTACCTCTTATGAATCTGTCACACAGAACGTAAATCAAATAATAAAAATGTCCAAGAGTTATCATTTTAATTAAGAATGAATGAAATAATATGTTTTATATTTATCATTATGTACGATGATATATTATCAATGAAAAGTATAAAAAAAACGACGCCATATCGATTGTAATATTTATAATAAGGAAGGAACGTTCCAAGATTTATAGCTTTACGATTTTTTCTCATTAAATATTCATAATAATACAATATCAATGATTTTAATTATACACTATCACAGAAGTTATTGTGGCTCCTGAGGCAATTTGTATATAATTAATTTTAAAATGAATTATGTTCGAGAAATAAATACGTATAGTCAACCACTAAAAAGAATATTTGTAACTAAATATTAAGCCGGTGGCCAAGTTGGCGTGCGCTTGATGTCGAAATATAATTGCAGGTTCAAGTCCAGTAGATCCACGGATTTAAAAAAAAATCAACAGCTATTTAAAAATCTCAAAAATACTACCATATACTACACTGATGTAATTGAGAAGAGTTTTTTTACAAGTTATATTAAATTTTATCAAAAGTTATTTATTTATTAGTTTAGAAACACACGTTAGTGGTAAAGAATTCGATTTTAAATAACAAGACTAAATAACGATTTCAAAAAAATAAATAAAGATGCGGAATCAAATGCGATAAAACAATCCATTGCAACGTTATGCCACGTAAATATATAATTGGTAAATTTCTGTCTTTTATAAATTGTAAGTTTTGTCCTCTATTAAAATTGTTTTTTACAAGTATTTAGCACTATGTATTCATATCTCAAAAACTGTATATATTTGGGTATTTTCAATTTCTTATAAGCATTTTAATTTTATCGTTTCTGACTATACTTTATAACTTGTCTATGATTTCGAAAAAGAATATATTTATATTAGAATAAAATGCTAATCTTTTATAACTATTCAACCTTTTAATATTGGCAAGAACTGACCATATTATAAATTATCAAGTGAATGAATTCTCGAATAAATTTATAGTGACTTTTCCTGTGTCTTTGAAATGTTAATATATTTTATTCAGTTTCATTCAGAAAATTATCAATAGATGAAAAATATGCATATTACTCAATGGATATATTGATAGAAATATTCAATATGTGTTTTTTTTCCACATAAGGCGTGGAAAACGGTCATAATAATTATTTGTCCATAGAATAATTTACTTATTTAGCCTTGGTCACTATACCAGTAAGTATTACAAAAACAATAATAGCTTGACGAATTTAAATGGATTCGCTTAACATGCCACTCTTATTTTTACGAATGATCATTTTTTATCGTCTCCATTTTCTACTTCTGACTGCATGGAATAACAACCACAAATTCAGTTATAATGCTTGTGCCAGAAACATCATATTGATTGTGGAAATGAATAAGGACGTAGCTCTCAATTTTTCAAAATAGCTTTTATTTGATAATCATATCGTGTACAACTTAAACACGCTCTATCAAAAGGGTGTAAACTGGAAATGTCTAGTGTCTAAGTTTAGCTTTTATGTTTGAAAAAATATGCCCTGTAAAATTTGTGACCAGGATAAAAGACTTCTGCATCATCAATTATAATGTTGCAATTTTTCAATTTAAATTTTTTGATTTTAATAACTTTTTAAATTAATGTCATATTTAGTAAATAAAACACCAGTTTTAGTCTTAATACACTTCAAAGTTGTGTCTATTTAATGTTTTGACTTGTAAAATTTGTCCTATGTGGGTGACATGATTTTTCCTTTCCACAGTCCATATGATAACTACCCGCATCTTGTGTCTTCTATTAAACACTTTGATAACCAGTATTATATTATTTGATTACATCCTGAAAAACTCTGACAAAAATATTCTTACTCACCGTCAAACGCCGCGTTTTAATCTCCATTATTTTCATCCATATTCTCTACTTATGTTTTTTTATTTTTGTAGAGCTATCATTTATGATGCTACTACGCATCTCTTTCGGTAGCTTAAATATTCGGTAGTCAATCTAACACAACGTAAAAGATAGTATAGAAAGGGTTTCCAGGATGCTTAAATCTATTTGGCTTAGGAAAAGGCAGGTTTCGAACTTAATATTTTTTTCTTATAGCTATTTCAATTAAGACACATCAACAAAATTAAATGTTGTACATCATTTTAATTCTTATAAGTTTTTTCTTTACTGTGTCAAAATGGAATTTTACTTAATAAAGTATAACTAAATCAATATTTGAATTGATTACCTACATAAAATTACCGTTTCATATGTTTTAATTGTGTTTATAAATAAATCTCTGATTTATTTTCACGTTAAAGAGTCATTAATTTTTTAACCTCTTCTGGAGGAACAGAAACGTAGCGTGCTTTGGATAGTAACGGCGCATAGTAAGTAATAAAACCAAAAGAGAGTCGCATAAATTTATTTTCCTCTCAGTCATAAACAATTTTAACCGCAAACCTTTCAAAGAAGAAGTAGACGCTAATTCCAAACTACCCGCGATCAAACAAGCAAAAGAAATTGCCGAAAGTTAAGAAGAAAGTTTATCCATAATTCGAGCTCATTTCTCCAAGTTCAGTCCTCCGTTGACAAGCGGAGTCATTCCGGTGAAGAATCTTTAATATTTTTGAACCCCCATGCCAGCCTCACGCAACCCCCTCGCCGCTGCCAAGAGCCCCACTAATGGGGTTAAAACTCTTGAATATTAATGTGGGGTTAAAATATTATGTAAGGTGTTCGCACTCGAGCTTTCAAGCTCCATGCCTGCGAAGCCACTTTCGAGTTGGATCGTAAATAGGACCGACAGAATCGTATTAAGGAGATACACGCTGATACATTGAAATAGTTTCATAATATTTTTGCTAAAAATGTATACGTAGCGCCTTAGTATCAGGGTTAAATTCATCAAGTTCAAAAGTATAACTTTACAGTTAAAATACCGAATACACTAAAGAAATCAATCAATCACGTTTATGTTTGAAGTGTGTGTCGTAATTTAGTTCAACTGGGAACATTTAATGTGAAATTTGTAACTTATGTTTACTAAAAGTATGACATCATGCTTTTTCTACTAAATTGGTTAGCGTTATTATGTATTTTTTGACTTATGTAAGTTTTTCTTCAAGCTTGTTGACGAATCTTAAATGATACTTATCGTAATATATTATGATTCCGATAAGAATATCAATATTGTATATTTTGATGTTGATTTCTCGGCGATAAAATCATAAAATCCAAAAGAATCTGTTCTTAATATATTTATACATATCTGTACTTATTACACTGTTATTTTAATAATATTGAGAGTATTCTTGGCGTAAATGAGGAAATGTCTTACATTTTTCGCAAACGGCGATCAGTATAAACTCTTATCAACTCACATTAAATGATTATTGATTATTAACAAATCCAAATATATTTAAACTTGTTTATATAGATGAGATACGTGTAATAGTATTTAATTATTATAATATATTATTAGTATAATAATATTGGCCTCCCCGGTAGAGTAGTTGGTAGCGTGCGCGCCTAGAAAATCCGGGGAATGTGGATTCGATTCCCCATCTGTCGGATTTTAGAATCCAAAAATGCAGGACTGGATGCCCATTAGGTTGAGCAGTTGTCTGATAGACATTTCTCGTGAAAAATAACCTGCCAAGACGTCTTCGGATTGCGGAGATCCATAGACTCCACTTGTACTTACTTTTTGGGAGCGAACATGATATAAGTAAGTAAGTAATATACTAATATATAAAATACTAACTAAAGTCTTGAATAGCCTTCAGCATTGAAACATTAATAGCAGGATTATGAGATAGCTTACACGAGGGAAAGGGAAATATCTGAACTTCCCGGTACCCACCCTAGATAAAATAGCCTGAAAACTGAAAGCACCGGCAGCGGGCTCTATATAGTTCAGTTCGGTAAGAGGTAGGAAAAAACTACGGTGCTTTACGATACCATAAAAAGTTTAGAAATTTAAAAGCATATTAGTTACAATTGTTGAACATTCACTCTCTTGCACCTAGTTATAAGAAAAGAAGTAATTTTTAAGTAGAATTATTTTTAACCTATATTTTTGGCGATCATATAACACTAGTCCCACCCTGTGGAGTGACTTCTTTAGCAAGAGCATAGAATACTGAAGAGGCGAAGTTAAGGGGCTTAGGGGAAGATCGCAGATCAGCGTCGAATTTAATTAAGACCGTAAATGAAGAGACCGCCTCATACGAGTTTGGCTTCGACATTAGGTTTAGCTTGTCAGTTCTAACCTCTTACCTGTTGGAGCTAGTGAATAAATTTCATAATAACTACTTGCTCAGTTATTAAAATATTTCAACCAAAATTCAGCAACTTGCTAATGAGGTTTACATGAAATGTGGAGCACGTCAAATCATTGCACAATGTCTTCTGAATACGATATGACGAAATTCCCACAAATTGTGGTTATATAATAATATTTAGTTACTGCACAACAGGTAATTTCAAAATTCAAATAAACTTATGAATAAAACACAGAATTTATCAACATTCTAGTGTGTACCTTCAAACACAATTGAAAGAAATTAATATGAACTTTATTCATTCTTACAAACTTTAAAAAAGTATTCTTTACTCGAGGGCTTTTAGATTTTTCAAATCGATCCTACGAACTGAAAACAGAATGAAAAAAAAGTAATCAGTAATATTATGTATTTATTCAAACATAGAGCTTCAATACTTAAAATCTACGTAGAGTTGAAAATATCGTGAAACAAATTAAAAATAATACTTGGTAAGTTGTCTATTCCTGAAAATGTTTGCTTCAAGCTGATTTATACACTGTCTATGTTTTAACTACAATTGTTTATTATATGTGTCATTCATTTATCTCAGAGATGTCGTATTCTGTATCCAAATACGAAGTCAACCATTTGGTAGCTTGATTCGATATTTTTTTCAAAATCTTATAATTCAAACGAGAGATCATTCAATATGTTTATAATTAGTGTGTGTGTGTTTTTTTTTATATATCAAACCATACCTTTCTTATTCATTTTGCATCCTTCCATCGTAGTCTTATCACGAGCATATCTCGTTGTATTACAGTCAAAGATCTTTGTGTATATTTTTATGCAACAACGGAATTTGAACACTCAAACTTTAGTTATTTTATTTTTGCAACATGTAATACTGTTTTTATATACAATGTTTGCTCTCAAAGTGGAGTATATGAAACTGTACAGAGTAAAGATACGCACTCCGATGTTGGAGTAAATGTATCTTCGTAATGTGAAGACGTCTTGACAGATTTTTTTCACCAAAATTGTTTGTCAACCCAATGGGCGTCCATTTAAAATCCGACAGATGAGAAATCAAACCCGCGTTCCCCAGATTGCTAGGCGCGCACGCTATTAACTACGTTATTTATTTACTAAACCAGTAAGTTTCATGAATAAAAGAATGTGAAATTTAATAAAAAATAATTTTAATGGATTTATACTTTGTATATTTTATATTTATTTTTACTCCCTAATTAATTTTTATAGAAGCTAAGATCACCGTTAACTACTGAATTTAGTGCCGTATTTTTATGCGTCGTTAAAAGGATTCCGTGACTTTATGAAACAAAACTTTGAAACAATAAAATTCGTTGAAAACATCCAAAAGATTTACGGCATTCCATCGTTCACGTCACGTTCAAACCGCAGACATCGTCATGAAATGTGAAAGACGCCAAAGGATCCTTTCTCTCGCGTGGAATGGACATTGTCTTCTTGACAGATGAAGACATTGTCCATGCCTAAGCGATCTTCGTCACTAAATTGAAACAGTTCATTAAAAAGAACGACACTAAAGATGTCGGAAACATTACAAGACCTGCCCACAATTTTTATTTTTTTGTGTCATTAATTGCCGGAGTTTTTTCTATGTGTAGGATGCCCATAGATTGGGCAATACTTTATACATTTTTATAATCATTGGTCGCTGTCAATCAAAAGACGGTTGGGTTATTTTTTATCGTTTCGAATCTTTAAACTGGTTTTACATTACATCGAAGATTGACTAACTAATTTAGTGCCATAATTATATCATACTATGAAGAATTAAATTAAATTTTATTTGTATATAATTTTGTCATGTCAATCACGTTGCATTTGAAATGTTTTGCCGACATAATCTCATGTAGTTTCTCAAGTATTATATATTTTTACCAGTGAACCTTTAGCGGTAAATTTTATCTTATTTATTCTTGCAGACTCGTTAAGTATTCTGAATAAATTCGAGGAATATGTTATTTATTTCCATTAGAACGTTTTTTCTTTACAAGTTTTAATTTTGATACAGTTTTTTATGAAATCTCTGCATCTACGTTTTTACTTAATATCCCTCTATGAATTACATCAGTCGTATTTACAGCAGCAACAATTATTAAACGGATGCTTAAAAAACTTTTCATTAAAAATAATATATATACTAAATTCCACAGATGGTCGGTGGGTAAGCGGCCTCTTTTGGTGATGGAGGTTGTACATTCAAACCTCACAGCCATGTAACGATGTTTAAAACTCGAAGATGCATCACTAGATTCGATTGGCTAATAATCAATACCCGTTAATTTCAAAGATGAAGATACATTCCCATATTATTGAGGTTTTTCTTTACACTACACTCATTGGGAAGGCATTTTATCAAGCAATACGTATATTATTCTGTGAAGCGTTAATATTAAATTGATTGAATAAAGTTCATGTGTAATTTATAGTTTTTAAATAAACATTTATAGTTCATATATTGTCAAAACATAAGATTACATCCTGAGATATTATCATTATTACTATCCATCAATATTATAATAATACATAGATGATAGAAAATATAGTATAAATAACTATGAAATAACAAGAGACTACAAGATTTCAAATCTTTTTGATTGTGATTTTGTGATTGTGAAATGATTTTGTCAGCTTAATCAGGATAATTGTTAATAAAAAAAACTGTACAATAGTTTTACTGAAAGCTAACAAACCTGAACACAATAATAAAAATATTTTATATTTCTGTTTACAAGCGGGAGAACGTATTCAATTTTTGTCCATTTGTTTGACCATTTCAATAAAACGCAATTTAAATATGCATGCAATCATTTTGGGTACTTACGGCGCGTCATTCACCGCGAACGAAATATCAAAAAAACGTGGACATTTTTTTATTTAAAAATAGTGTTTTGAAAAGATTTTCGAAAAAACATTGTCGGAACAGGTTCCCATTGTTCGGGCATCGGACGTTCGCGATGAAAGAATCCAATTTTATTCACCGCTCCAAGTGGGAAATATTTTCTGTATAGCGAGGTTATTTCACTATCGGCCACAGGCGTACGAAAAAATTAAAATAACTCGATATAATGAACAGGTAAAAAAATCACGTAAGCTTTTAAAATTATCCATCACCGTTTTAAGCGATATCCCACAAAAATACATTTCTACATTATTGGCATTAATTATAATTTTCTATCGAACTTAAGATGACTTCAACCCAAGATGGTCTATCTATATATACACAAAATGAATATCAAATTTTTCATGTCTTTAATTCATTTAAGTTTCATTATTTTAATCTATGCAGATAATTTCTAAATACATGTTGATGATGCCGAAAACTCTTGAACTAGACTCGTGAATGTCTAATATATGTAACATATTTATTATGTAATAAACTCAATAATTAATTTATGTTCAATTATTACAAATGAACTTTTAACACAACTAAAGAGATCGATATCTTATCTTTATATTATTCGACTTTAAATAGAAGTTATAAAAGTCCATGCTCATTAAATTTGTCTAAAATTCATCAATCAGCTCTATCCCAAATAATTAAAAAGACTATGCGAAATAATATACCAGCTTAACGCTCGCAATTTTTTGCTGAATTTTCCATCGTAAAAAACTGAAATAATATTTTACCATCTCTCGTTAACATGCATAATTAAGCTAAATTGTAACTCAGGTATTTATCATAGAAATTAAACATTTGGCGTTAGACTTACATATGAGTCGTCGGTCACCAACTAATATTCTGTCAAGATTCATATATGAGTCCACGGTCGTTAAGCTGTTAAGTGTATTCCAGTATTTCATATATTTTTGTAAATACACAAAAATATAAACCGTAAAATCACTATGCATATGTTAATTTAAGTGTTTTTTTATGTATTTTAAATCGTATACAAGTGAAAGCTTAACAAAATTATAAAAATAAATATTACATCCGTTATTTTGTCTTAATTATTAATTCAAAACTCGCGGAAGCTCATGATTTGATTGAAGTTCATAATAAAGATTTTTTTATAAGTGAATAATAAAGTGAATTGTTTTCTTATACAACACATCATCATATCGAGGTTTGGCAATCTTCCAAAATTACATCGCTTCATATTTACGTAAAATTATTGTACAATTTCGTAATAATAGCTGTATAACCATTTCAGTACAATATATTTATCATAACAATATTAACATGACTCGAATATGGCATACTGAAATACTTATTATGGTAAACACGTTGTTTAATCATCATAATCCATCATAAACGAGTTGTGAATCCCAAATCGCTTCTACGGCACTGTCACTTGTATCTGACACGGCTCTTTTGGTTGACAGTTGGATTTATAGTCTAGTTGACAACTGGAATTTAAAATAGAGAAGTGTTAAACATAGAGATTCTGGGAACTTAGCATTAGGCATACCTATCGCAATATTTTTCCTACAATCACGCTAACGTACAGACATTAAAGAAAGCAATAAAGACATTCCAATTGTAAATATTCTGTGTAATAAATACATTCTGACAGACGTTTAAATATTTTACGGAAATATGAATATTACTAACTACAATATTTAATACAAAATTTCAACACTTTAGAACCATGCCTGCTATATAAATTGATTAACAAACTTAGACATTTGTTTTTCATGTAAATTGGTTATCAGGTCATCGATCCGGCCATTTTATATCCAATCCTGTAAGTTTGTTTTCAATTTACAGCATAATTCAGTAGTGAAACTTGGGCTTATATCCTCAGGTGCTGAAGCACGTGTAGTTAACAATCATCTACCGAGTAATAAATACAGTGTAATTATTTATAAATACAATATTGACGCGTATTGACAGTGCAAAATGTATTCCAATTAAATTTGTTATATAAGAAAAGGAAAAACAAATAAATACATTCAAAAACAGATAAAACTCTCAAAATAAAAACGTGAAAGCTTAACTCAATGAATAATACTTTTTTAATAGTTGAGATTTCATTTTACTTCAAATTATATGATAGATAGATCGTGTTACAGACAATATTCGAGTGCGCTGACATAAATTTAGATGTTAAAATTATACTACAATAAATATCGTCTTCAGAAAAGCAAAAGGACGTTACCCACGCAGAATTTTTTTTCCAGAAGGCAGACAAAACGTTCATTTATTGCTTTAGGACCAAAATCAAAATATTACATGCACACAACCCAATGTGAAAAAAATCAAAAAAGTGATGGGTTAGAAGTGTTTTTTCCTATTCGCAAATTTCGCAGACTCCTTTATTCAAATATAAGAGCTAAATTTATATAACAATTTGGCACTTGTAGCTTAAATCTTTTTAATAGAAGTGTATCAAGTTGTCTGTACTAAGAAATATCGAAGAAAGCTATTTTCTAAATTTTGGCTTCCGTCTTCTTGACTTTCTACCTTGATATATAATAATAAAACGGGAAGCGATTGTTACTATCACTTTCTCGAGAACGGATGCTTCCGTGTCTTGAAGAGTTCACGGATAAATATTTGAAATAACTAAATAATAAATCCTTCCGTCTTCTGTGTTTCAGAATAATACGTGTTACGCTTTTAATTCGTAAATTACAAAAATATAATTTACTTTAAATTCAAGGAAGCCTGCCGATTTATTTAGGCATATCCTACAAAACGACATCCGTCTCAGGTGGATTATATCACTCTCACTCAGGTGGATTATATCACTGCTGCAGGTATAAATACAATTGTTAAAATATTTATTGAGAAAATATCAAATGATAATATTTCATTTTTATGTTTATGAATATTTATGATTTTTCGTGTTCTCAGACGCTGTCATGATAGAATACACACAGAACATACTGACTTCTATTTGAAATGTTCATTTGAAGACAGCTTTTAAGTATAAAAACACGAGAAAGTTTTTTAAAACGAAATTGTTTCATATTATAGGAGAGAGCTTTTTGTCTAGAATTATTGGCATTAAATTTATTTAACATTCTGACAGAACTTCAAAAACAAAACACAACACCCAAAAAACGTCATATTCATACATGGTAACTTACGTGAATCAGAATTTCTAAAATCAAACCAGGGGTGTATCTAAGGTAAATTGTTCCCCCCCTCTTCTAAATATGATTTATTCCATAAAACAAACCGTAATCATAAAGCAGGTATGGTGTATCAAAGAAAATTGTGTTTTTCGCTTCACTGCCGCCGTATACAAATGGAATTTTCGCTCTCAAGGCCCCAACACTGAACCCCGATCACTGGGGAAAATGAAGGGGAGGTTAAAATCGAGATGAAGGTTTTGCATATCAGGAATTGTGCATTTAAAGCAATAAAGCAATAATAATACAATTATTTTTTTCACATTTTTAATTTAAATTATTTCATAGTACAGGATTTAATCACTATGTCAGATAATCTAACTTTAATAAAAGGGATGTCATATCTAATTTATTGTTATTTTTAATACTGTAATATAATCAACTCATTTTATATATAACATCATCTTCGATTTATTATCGATTTAACATCCACAAAATGACGATTCAACTTATCAGAACTCATCATAAATATATTTTTATAAACATTATTTAAAGATATATATTTTTGAACGAATTATTTCTTGAAGCACTGGGTTTTTAATAAATAATTCGTTCGTTTGTAAACTCCCCAAATTAAAATAATATATGTATTAATTATCAAACGTAACAAAAAATTGTTCTTGTTTAAGCTATTGTACTAAATGAGTTTATTGCTTGATATTTACAAAAGAATATATATAGTTAAAGCAGTACTGGTGTGAAACTTTTTAAAAACATGAAAAAATCGTGAGAGTAAAAGTATATTTATAAATTCATTTGTGCATTCATCAACTTTCTCATTTCCACAAGCCCTAATAAGTTTGGCAATCGATTACGTAATACTCTTTACACAACTTTTTAATACATGTAACTTAACTTTATCTCAGCGCGATGAAGCCTTTAGAATATGAACAACATATAATTATGCATGTATTGCAAGCAGACAGATTTAAAATATTTCATCATAAACTAGCTTAATGATATTAGGCCAAATCACTGGTTACCATTTATAAATTTGTTAATATTCTTCGCATGATCCTTTACATATAAATGTATAGTATAATTTAACTATATTCTGAATTGCGAACCAAATTTAACTACCCATTACATACGCTTTAGTTAATTATATGAAGTAGTATATTAATTTGAAATTTTTTATCACCATGCCGAGCCATAGAAAATCATTCTGAAAACCACGAGTTACCCCTCACTGTTCTAAATAGTATTTTAACAAGTTAAGTTTCAACTGTTTTAAAATCAATTTCCGTCGATCATATGCAGTAGATATTATTAATAATTGATAGTTATATCCTAATATAGGAATGGGGATATCCGTTGTTAATAAAATTATATTTGTATTGAAAATATTGAATAAGTTTAATTATACTCAAATACATGCGGTACTTAATACTGTGTGGCTATTTCCTACTAAATGACTTTACGTTCAAGTTATTTAACGTTTAGTTCACGAAGTCGACTGAAAACTGGAAGCGGTATCTAATAGCGGAAATTAACTTACATTCATCTACAACTGGCACTCACTTCCAGGGCCGAACTGAATAACATTGCAACAGGGCTGTAAGAGTAAAAAACTCTTTTCAAAATATGTTATAAATTTATATTTTTCGTGTATAAACTATTCTTTATTTTGTCACTTTAATCAAACATTAACTTTGTTCTATATATTTTCGACAAGGTTCTAACGAACACTGTCCCGTAAATAAATTCAACAAATCTTTAAGCTACATGTGGCATTTAAAATTAAAATTAATTCTGTGTATCTCGTAAGCCAAGCTTTTTAAAAATTCTTTTTAACTGGTTTTCTTTTACTATGTTCTCAACGCAAGTAGCGTACATGAATCTTCGCATTCTCGAGACCTACCTTGATACATTTTTAGATGTATACTGAATACTACATCCGTATTTGTTACACATTTCAATAGTTAAAATTATGAGATAACATAAGTAAATCACTGCAAAACTATATATAAATGTATATATGAAACTTAAAATTATAGCAATTATTGTAGAAAAAATGACAAAACTTATCTGAATACAAGGGGAAAACGAATATGAAATCAAAATCACTCACTAAATTTTGAATTTTGAGCCGCAAATTAGGATAAATATTTGTATATATTTGTCGAATTCATTCAGATGCTGGATTCAGGCGTGTCTAAAGTGATCAAAACGTTGAAAAAATATGTTCCTGTAAAAAAAATAGCGATGTTCAACTAAGTTTTAGAAATGACCATTTCCAATTTGCCCAGGCTCTTATTCCGCCACTGGTTACTACACTTTTACGATGCAGCTCCGCAAACCACGGCCGACCAACCCAATTAATGGACGCGAGAGAATTCCTGACAAATAATAATGCACGGAGGCTGCTATTTCACTGTGCTCTCGGCTCCTTTAATTTAATAACAGCAGAGGCTGATTTGAGTAGCAACAAATATTATTTAGTATTAAGTTCTATGAACGGATTAACATTACGCCACATTACTTCTGGAGCTTTACCGTTGTACTTTTTAAATATTATCTATGACCCGTCAGTAATTAAGTTGGGAAGCGTGTGCTTTTTTGAAACGAAGATCGAGAGTTAAAACCAGAATAATAAAATATTCGTAAAATCCGCTATCAGAATTACTCAATGGACTGACAGCTCTCTATTCTGCCACTATAAGCCATCATATTGTGAAGAATTATATTGATTATCCACGTTCATATCGGTCATAGTTAATAATATATACTCTTTTCTCTTTGAAAATTATACTCGTATCTAAGCTATACAACAGAAAATACATGTGCGTGTGACACTTGTCGCAAGAACTTCTCCCAAACGATGAATAAAATAGTAACGACGTAACATTTTCTTATTATTATTTTCAAAGCCATTCTTTTATTTTTTATTTAGTATATTCTGTAGCATAGTGAACTTAAAATGAAGGATACTGGAAGGAGATGTTCTCTAATAATCTTATTGAAGTACACTTAACGAAATTTATTTCTCATCACTTGAGCATTATATTTCTCACTACCCTCGCTATATACTGCGATAACTTATCCATTTTTTTTTTTTTTAATTTTTTAATATCAACCAATTGCCTAATATGTTAAACATTCATGTCGAATACTTCAATTAATATGAAGTTTTAATATTTGAAACTGTCCTTACACAGTTAACCACTAAGGAAATAATATAATAACTATATTTGGCATTAAATAATAAATTTCAATGTAGTTTATAACTGAGAGACAGTAGTGATATTAAAATTTGGCTAATATTTTCGACAAATGTTTGAATCTGATTCAAAATCTGAAGCTTTTTTTTTCAATATTCATATTGTATCAATCATGTTTCTATTTGTATGGATTTACCACTCACCGTCAATATCGTTACTCGATACCCGCTGCCGCGTCCGAACAAATAACGAGCGTAACGATTCCTGAATGAAATCTCTTGAAGCGTTTGCCTTCATTACCATCAAACGCGCTGCATTGATTGGCACCCCTAGGGATGCTCGCAATATTTTTGATATCGATTTACACTACCACCAATAGTTTAGTCCTAATTTAAAAAGTACCAAGGCGATATTCAGTGTTAACACTCTTCACTTTTTTTCGTCATATTGCATAACATATTTTTAGTGTTGGCAATTCGAATGTTAAAAAAAACATTATAATGAGTAATGTTTTATTATTATTATGATAATGAGCATATTATGCTATGTAACAAACATTTAACACACACATATTTAAACGTACATTATCAATGTGCTTTAGAAGTAAGTTATATATAAAAAAAAGTGGCAAGACGTTGTGCTGGCCCCAACATCACTGACTCATAATTATGATCGATTATTTTATCTACTGAATTACAAGAAAAATGTTATACATTGTTATTAATATACAGTTATCTATACAATATTCAATGATATCTCTCTAGTAGTGAAGATGTTTGCGTGATTTTATAGAAACTGGAGATTACGAGCTCAAATCCAAAATATTAGGATGCAATATTCGGATGGCCAATAGATCCAGCAATTAGCAGACAAACTTTTACTTTTTATAACGAAATCTTATACGACATTTATCAAATATATATACAGACTGACGAATCACAATCAAAACCGACTTAAAAATATAAATTCATTAAATATAATTTTAAACACTAGAAACTACAACTATTGTTTGTGAATACCTATTTTTATTCATAAAATAAATTCCACTGTTATTTTAATATAATTGTAGCGCTAGAAATCGCACACTACTGAAATAATGAAATTAGGTTACTAATATTTGCATATAACGGTTAATATAAAAAACTTATTAGTTGTTTAATAAAACGCATTAGATATTTCGTCATTTCAATACCATACAATAATACTCTGCTTTTCAATGTTCAGTTGAATTCGTTTATTTAAAAAAAATCCGGGCTTTTTTCAAGATGTAACATAGCTAAGTAACTAGTATTGGTATCGATAATGATTATATAATATTCTTTTCTCAGTAGCATCCCTGGGTGCATACCGTGGATGCATTTTGCATGGTGCAGAATGCAAATGCAAATGCAGTTTGTTTCACTTACGCATCGTGGAGCCGCTGTTATGTGAAATTCACCGGCTATTTCAGCGAGCGCCCATCAATTGGCAGTGATTTCAAACAATCCGGCACAGTATCCCTAATCGGCCAATCTATTACTTACGATTTAATGATATAATCGCTTGTTCGCTATATTCCTCCGCAATACTTATTTATTTCGTGTATCGATTTATTGATTTGTAATACTAATACGTACAAAACAAATTCTTGAAAAAAGTTAAGCAATATCTCAATGGGTTAAGCAAATGACGCAAAAAAGCTCTCCTGAAACTCAATCTGTCAAGATAAGCCTTCACATTTCAGAGATCCACACATCGCATTTTCGAAACGAACATGTTTAAATAAAACACAAGACGAACTTTATTAATTGTCGTCAGTATGGACATTACAGAACTTGTACTGGATCAAATTACATCCATCCACACGAAAAAAGCTTGTTACCGGGTATTCGCAACAAGTTTTTTTTAAATAATGGCACCGATATACAACCTCTTTGATAGAAGTCATACTTTGATGAAATCTTTGTTTTTCATCTCATAGACATCATTTTATACTTTATAGCTTTCTTAAAGTATATTCTTTATTATTAATTCATAATTGTACATTGTATACATCAGGAACATCACTACACTTAAAAATACAGACATCAAAAACATAATATAAAACTACTAATAATGAGTGTTTAGATTTGTCATGTTACGTCACATTAAGAGAACAAAGGTTTTTACGATATACACATATACATATAAGCTATATAATATCCAATTTTAAAACTCGGATTATGTGATATTATAATATTGGATCCCCTCCTAATCGTGTTATATTACCGGGATAACAATATCAAATGCCTATTATGTAAATATCATTTTTGGTCTATGTATTACAGCTTCCCTTGTTAGGTTGGCTTCTCCCGTATATCTTGAAATACCTCATTGTTGTTCTTATTAGGATCGGTTTGTTATAATATCTGGTACCTTTATTGTCTTAAGGTTTGTACATGTTGTCTACTGAGTACTTAGTACTAATCCCAACCAACGCTATGTTAAATATAATAGACTTACACACAATATGGATCGCTTACTTAGATGTAAATTAATCTAATGTATGTATAGTATAATATATATGTCAACAGAGCACAATGTAAATATATCGTTGTGTCCAAAATTCTATACGGGAAAATTAATACGGTAACTTCATTCAAACGGTGTTCTAATTTTATGTCACTTTTAAAAAATAAAGTATGTTATATCATATCATGAAATATAAACCTTTTTTATAAGCGTTATATACGCTTCGAATAATTCTGTTATTTGTAGTTCACAATCAATAAAAATTTCTGTACAATCTTGCATAACACCTTGTCTTATGTACATTTTTACTGTCATAAATACTTGATTCCATACAATGTATACCATAGCAAAGTCTCACTGTATATCGATATGTTAATATCTGACACATCATATATGTGAAGTTATTTTTAGCAGTATGCCCAGGCACAGGCGCAAAATGACTTTAAGTATGCATTTTTCAAAAACGGTTTTGTACACAGTAACAATGTTTTTATGTAATAATATTTTTGGTCAGTTTAATATCCTACCAATATTAAACTTCCGGGTCTAATTTAGAATGCGTTTGTTTATTTTAATAGACCGTAAAATTATTAAGAATGTTTTATGATCTTTCGAACCCTCGGAGTATTTTAAGGGCTATTAGAGTTGTTGTACAATTTATGATTCGGAAAGTATAGTAGGGTAAATAACATTATTATTATTTTTTCTCTAAATATTTCTTTTTGCGATTTACGTGACGTTAAAAATATTTGAAAAAAGTCAAGTTGTGAAGGTTAAGTTCTTTCGTTCTAAGATCAATTTATGGCTGTCAGCTTACGGATGAATTCGTGGTAAACGTTTTTATATTTTATTCACACTGAATTTTTATTGATTTATCACTTTAAATACAAAAATGCGACTGTTAAAAACCGATGAAGATGTCAAAAATATTAATGTTACCCAAATGTAAACCGCAAAAAACAATTTCTTTGGGTATTTTTTAAAAACAGAAGAGCATACATATACAACCTAGGATCGTAAACAAAAAATAAGCATTTGGAATATATGTGTTCTCCTTTTAAACAAAATTAATTTTACAGGTGACCTGTTTTCTCTGAGAGAATATGAGTAATATAACCAGTAATAATTACATATTCCTAAAATAACTGTATTTCACTCCTATTGCATGAAAACGATGTGCATTTTCAGAATGTTACCAACCCATTGAATAAGTTCTCGACGGGAAAGTGGAAAGCGAATAGAAAATGGAAAATGGCATTCATCTACCGCTTTTTGCACAATGTCAAAACGAGCATGAATAATTGTGAGAATTTTCTTCTACTTGCGTTTTGTCGAACCGACTGAGCTAGTTATATTTTCAAAATGACAGCCTCCACATTTTCGTTTTACTTACTGCTTGAAAGCGCATTCACGAGGTTTTGTAACACTCGTAAGCTTTTTTCTTGCTCAGTACGTACTCGAAAAATCAGAAGTAGTAAAGCACTATTATTAAAAATAATTAGCAACACAATTTTGATTTCCAAGTTTTTGAAATTATCAAGCATCATACGGGTATTATTTTTAAAGTAGTCACGTTCCTTGAGTCCATTTATATTAAACTAGTATGTCACTTGCAAAATGATATATTATTTAATCTGGTACAACTCAAATTATAACATGTTACTCAACGTGCATTTGTATTATGTTGAGATGTGATATGGGTGCGGAAATCGGCTTTTAGAAATCGGAAAAAAAAAGTTATTGTCTCAAGATTTGCTAAATTTAAAATGTTTTTAATAGTACGGTGTATCGGAAAAATATGTACACAATTCCAAACATCTGTTTATTCTTAACAAAATAATTTCAAAACCCTCTAAAATCATCTCGAGTAAGTCTTTGTCGGCGGAAATTAGTCAAACCATTTAACTCCTTGAAAATCGTTTACTCTGTTATTTTTGGCCACCGTAAATAGCTGTTAAAACCAACAAATAGGGTTTTGAAAATGAAAGGGTGAACTGCTTCATTTTGAACCCCTTTACCACTCTTATACCAGACGCAGATGCCTATTTGTCATCGATAGCCGTGCTTGGAATTTTTAACGGGCTCGGCCTCTTAAATATTAAGCTTTTATATAAAAAAAAATATTTTACGAAGCTAAAATAAAGCTTTCGTTGTACCCTTGTTTTTCTACGAGTTCAGTCAGAGTACAACTAATCAGCGAAATATCTGGATGTCATAAAATATATAATATGGTATTTGTCAATTTTAGAAACAGACAAACTATATAGGCAAAAATTCCATATAATAGAACCAAAGTCCTATCATTAATATCGAGTATTTAAGGAAAAAATTAATGGATCGTTTAGAAATGATAAAATCTAAAAATTATATCTATACCAGGGTTTCTCAAACCATTTCTGCAATGGAACACTCCGCGAACCCGGAAATTTTAACGGAACACTTAGCTTATCCTTTAGCTTGAGTAATTTTTATTAGTATGAAGATTTTTAAACGTGTTGCGGTGTATAAAACCTTTCCAATTTGTCGTGGGCCACCTATTCAGGTTCAGCGAAACACTGGTAAACCTTGATATATACCATAGTAAAAAATACATTTGGTAATTGTGGTTTCCTGACTTGAACGGTTATTATAGCTTTATTAAGTATTCTACAATAATATGGCATAAAAAGTCTGTTGATCAGAAACATGGTTTCTGTAAACTGTGAATAGTTTTTATTCTTGTTCGTCGCAAGTACTGGATTTTTTCAAATAATATACATATCTCTTTTATAGAAATTAAAATAGTAAATTTAACCAGCAAGAATGACTCAAATAATTACTTTCAATATGACACTGTTCTTAATGAATATTTTTCTCTATTTTTTTTTGTTTAAATAAAATCACATCTTTCAGAAAACCGAAACGTTTCAGCAATTATGCGCTGTTGTGTGGACAAATTAAGATCAAGATAGTCAAGCATGTGTTTCTTATTAGGCCTAAACGTCAAAACATTCCTATCCTCGAATAAACACTGCGTCATGAATTCCGCTCACTCAGTGTATTATAAAATGTCTTGTCAAAATAAATAATGCTCCACGAACACACACGTGTAATTGATGATACCCATAAAAAATGACAGTTTTTATCTATGATAATTTCACCACAAAATATCTCATACCTATAAGACTTGCCTCTAAATAGTTGCAAATAATAAATTTAAAAAGTTTATTAACATGAATCCTTATGATTTATTAAATAAAATATAAAATGAAAGCTTTTAATTTCAAATGCGATGATATTTTATTAAATTCTCTTCAGTATTTGGAACAATGACGTCAAATATAGTTTGCGAGTATAATATATATTGATGTCCGCTATCATTAAAATGTGAATAATCTTCATGATCCGAAGCTTTTGAATTCTAACAAATAGAAAGCTTTATTGGGTATGATGTATTTTGTTTTCCGTGAAATAAATACTTGTTGTTGGAAACAATAATAGGAAAATAATATTGGTCGACTTTTACCCTCATAATTATTGACACTTGCATTTTTCTGTACATATACTGACTATCAAACTCATATCATTTCACTTAGTTTTTGTATTATTCGCAATTATGATACTCGTTATTAGTATTTAGTCATTCGACAAAAATTACGTTCACAAAAAGCGATACTTGGATTCTAAATAATAATACAAAAGCTTAAATTTCTACAACCACTTAACTTTAGCGTACTTTAACTTATGACATCATAAACTATATGTAAATATAAAGTATCAACTCGTGGAACATTACCATCAAATAAAATAAATTGCCTTTAAATATCAGACTTCTAGGAAACGTACGCCTGATTAAAAGCAACTATCATAATAGGACAGACGAGTGGTGAGTATACATAGTACTCTAAAGTAAAATCTTTTCAATTAATAGTGTATAATATATATTCGAGGACTGTAGCCACGAATATAAACGATACCTTTAAAAATCATTGCGTACTAAAAATCGACAAGAATATCTCTGGCAGTTGTTTTTTTTTGTTTAATTATTTATCTCTCTAATTAAAAGCTTAAATAATCAAAGCTTTTTAATTGAGACGTTGTATCACTTTATTCAAATAAGAACGAGATCAAGTTTAATTAAATTCAAAGCCATTGAACGAAAGTTGCTTATGTGTCCCGTAACGAGAAGTAGTGAGTATTCTTTCAAATAAATTTGTCATTTTGTGAATTTACTGCGTACTTTCTTTACGTTAGTTACAATAAATTAAGTTACTCGAGAGCCGGCTAAAACAATCAACAAATGTTTTGCCTTAGGTTCCGCAAAGGGAAATGTTTATACTTTGTCGAAATAGCTTTAATATAATTACATGGTTAAATCGAAATTAAACAGAGAATTAAAATAACTGTGAGGCGTATTTTGTTTGTAACTCTGCTTTTTGTCTTTCGAGGTAACCCAGATAAAAGTTTTAATCAAAGCCTTTCAGAGCTTTCTCGAACGAAAATACCAACATAAAGCTCGCTATTTCCGGTAAATGAAAAAGAAATATCCGGGAGTTTTGCAATCTCCTTTTTTTCCTGTCTTGTACTTTGGAGTTGATTATTATTCGTGACTGTTGTAACCTGGCCTGTTTTGTTTTACTTAGTATAGACAAATTATTACTCCTGGCAGAGTATATTATTCAAAATTAACTGAATTTTTATTATTATACAACATATCGTATTTCAAACCTAAGAGTATTGCTCATTCTATCACTATATACTGGTGACCATTTAACCTTAATTATATATAAATCTACTAATTAACGATTTCAATTGTAGTAATTTTAATTGCATGTACGCAGTTTCACAGACATAATATCGTTACAATACCTTCAATAAATATTAAATACTATACTTGGGATTTGATGATATGTGGAGCGCGCTGTTTTACCGACAGTTATTGTTACCGAAGAATAAAATAAACAATTATGATTAAACGAACATTCAATAGACAAGGCAATCCAGTTGACAATTAATTCTAGTATAAAAAATAAACATTATCGCTTAATTTTACAAAAAAGAATTTTTTTCTGAAATGAACATCATAGTACTGTGGAGATTCGTTCATAGGCGCTAATTTACGACCCGTCTAAAAACACACCAAAAAAACCATACACCGTCACCAATATAGCAGGTACACGTAAGTCGATTTTTTAAATTTAAGTCACTTTGTAAAGTATATTTTTATATTATGCAATCTCTTGTATCATTGACACATGTATACATTAGCACACAATTTGTATGCGTTTTATAAATATGTATTAAAGCGAAAATATATCAATGATACGAGAGATTACAGAGAGAGAGAACAAATAGATTTCCTCATTCCTGCAATATTGGCGACGATATTTAAATTATAAAACTGTATAATCTATATATTTCTTACATTTTACTTTCATATTATAACTACGATTATTGAGTAATTGCATTTTGCGTATTATGATAACATATATAAAATGTGACTGCTATTTTATAATTTTGGTCCATGTTATAGTTCAAATAATTATCTTGAGTAGTTGAAATGTACAAATTGTATTTTAAATTGTAGGTAGCTGAGTAAATTGCAGTTATATAATCATTCCCTGGAGAATTTTCGTGCTTTTAAATGAAATATTAATTATAATGTATACCCAATTAAACGAAACCCATCTCAGCGTATCGCTGAATAAATTATCTTCGATACAAGCGCTCGCCCTGTACAAAATGATATGGCAATTCATTTCCAAAGGGAATTTGCAACAACCCTTCGAGCTTAACCTTTTGAATCGCGAATTAATAACTCTTCTCTTTCTCGTGAGCTTCTATTGTTTATGCATCATAGTTTTCTGTTTTATATCCGATGCGCCAAAACAGTAGTACAGAACCGATTACATATGAAGACAATACAAATTTCAAAAGCTTTGGTATTTTAATAGTGCTTTCAAATAAAGCTTTCGAAAATTCACAATCAACTGTGTTATAACTCTAAGTAATTTATTTACTCATTTTTGGATAAAAATCATTTTTTTAAATTTGTATTATGCCGTTGCATTATATGATATAGAATATCTATAGAGAAGTTATTAAATGTTTCTTAATATTTAAATTAGTTTTTGTTTTTCTTTTAATTTATTATTGTTATTTATGATAGAATACTACACTCTTTATAATTTTAATACAGCTTTTAAATAAATTCAATGTACACTTACTTTGAAAGCTTTGAGAGTTAAATTTTTACACTAATTTAAGATGCTCCAATAACTTTTATTATAGTTAAACCTAATGCTCGATTAACCAATTGTCATTTAAACAAATATTGCATGCATTTTCGTCAATGATTTATTTTGAATGTAGACTATTACAAAACACAAAAGAATGAAAAAATCTACACAAACATTACAACTTTTAAGTAGATATAAATATATATTTTTTTAAATTAATGGTTGTGTTATATTAAGTATCACAGTTATTATCAAATACATCGAATCAAGTAACATATTCTAGATAGTTGTCATTATAACATTACATTTTAAAGAATTCATCATTCAACTAGTTAAATAGTTTACCTTTACAAATCTCTTAATCATAATGTTGAAAGGGTCATGATTAACAATTTATACATACAGTATACGCGAGTAAAAATGAAGCTCCAGTTTATGAGATCAACAAAAATTGAATTTATTAAGAGTTCTTTTCTTATTAGGCATAGCAAAAGTTTCCCATCACTGTCCGTAGAATTGCTGGCGCTAAAACACTGAAGGTATTCAAGAATAATACTTACCCGTACAAGTATGACAATGCAAAATCACTCAGGCATTGTTTTCCAGGCTAATTAATTACTTCAGCGAAAGCCTCTTTCAGTTGTTTCGCCATTGTAAAGCCTTAGGCTGCTTAACTACATCCTGCTGATATCCTCCCCCGCCCTTCATGCACAGCCTCTTTGAATATAATAAATACTCACCCTCCGAGTATAAGGGCGCTATTGTGTATACTATTTTTTAATCGATGTTTTGATTGTGTTTTTCGTAGCTGTGTACATTCCATTATATCTATAGTTTCTGAAGACTTATAAAGACTCGAATAACACATACAATATATACACCATAAATAAATCAGTGTTGATTCAATTTCTTTTTCATTCTGATTTCAGTCAAGCCATATTAATTCTTTTATACACAAGTATGGGTATGGTTCAAGTTTTGGATTATCTTTTGATCAATTTCTAATAAGATAATCACAGAAAATTCTACACAAATACATGCCATTTTCACTTAAACAATGATGTACACAAAATATTGCAAATTAACTTGTAAGTGTTTTTTTACTTCTAAATAAATTATTAGTTTCTCGCAATTACGAAACGTTATCATGTTGACAGAACTGTTGCAGCTTTAGCACTGATATTAAGAAAGTAGCATAGCGTACTGGTAGTCCTATTCGCACAAGCTGTGTCACATACTGCCAGCTATAATGTAAGATCAGCAGTTTTGCCAGTATTGGAATATACCATGTTTTAAATTATGTCGAATTTATTTTATTATAAGTAATAATCGCAGACAAATGACTTTTACAGGAGGCACATCAACTTCCATTCAATGATTTTGGCCCAAAATCAAAACGTTAAATAGATACAACCTTAAAGTGCAGGAATACTATAACTGGTATTTTATTTACTCAATATAATTTTAACTTAACAAACTATTTAAGAAAAAAAAAAAAAATTCATGTAGTGGAAGTACTTTTTTCTAGTCACAAAATTGACAGGCACTCCTTACTTCAAACTTAAAAGCGCTATTTAGATACTTATTTGGCGTTAGAAGCTTATACACTTTTGATAGTACGTGTATTAAGCTGTATCTTCTTCTTCTCATACAATGTTAGCTCCCACATAAGATCATGTGGATCTACACAGTGCGAAGATATTCACTCTGAAAGTGGAGATATGGATCTCCGCAAAATGCAGCAGATTAATCTTCACAATGCAATGACTTTTGTTTGTTTTTGTGATTATTACAATAATTGATAACCGTTCTATCTTTTAACGAGTCAGGCGACTTATTAAGGCATTAAATTCATAATAAAAACGTGTTTTCATATCGCAATATTTTAATCAAGTCCAACTATTTAAAATATCTGCATGTATGCGTTCATCTATTCGATTGAAAAAACTGGGTTATATGTATTATATTAAAAGTATACAATAAATATCGTCGCCAATATTGCAGGAATACGTACAGGTTTAAGTCACTTTGTAAAGTATTGTCTTCTTTTTTGCAATCTCTTGTATTATTGGTACAGTTTTGCGTTGACACACATCATTATAAAACATGTACAAATTATGTGTCACTGCAAAAATGTGCCAATAATACAAGAGATTGCAAAAAATAAAACTATACTTTACAAAGTGATCAAAAAATCAAGATACCTAAGTTGCGAAGTATATTAAAAAATATATCAGTGCAATAAAATTTTCATTTTGTGTTATAATGGAAATGATTTCCAACTGCAAAAAGAAAACATCGCATGTGGGAGAAATAAAATGTAATATTATAATATGTTTCATATACTTTTCTCTCATTTGTGTGTTGACATAGAAACTTGCGTCGATCTATTGCCCCATGCATAATAAGTACTTTCCGTCTTATGTAATATTATTTTTCTTTCTCTATATTAAGATGGTTAATACTGTATATTCTCTGCTCTAGTTGGAGACGTTGGCTTTGTTTGTTTTTGTTCGTAATGAGGAACATTATCCATGCCCGGGTGCACGCCTGCGCACTGCCATCCGTGTATATAAGGGTGATCTTAGCCAACAGGGTTACTTAACTCGTTGAGATGAGCAACCAGATAATTAAATATTAAATAAGACGTATTAAAATTCATGTTTTAAATGTGATGTACGTAACTGTATTTATAGAAACTGGAATGTTATAATAAAGATATTCTACGTTCAAAACTTGCATAGGCATGTCACGTCGTTGTAATGATATATCGTAAATATGAACTGCTGTTACTTTGGGAGATTGCCAAACCTTGATATTATGATGTACCGTTTAAGAAAACTGAACAATTTATTTTTATTGATCATTTAAATAATAGACATAGTAGTCTGTATAATCATTATTAGCTTTTAAGAGTTTAATGAAAGATAAAATAAAAATGTATATTATTGTTCAATTTACAAAAAGAATTATGTTTTCTTCTGCTATGAACGCAAAGCTTATGAATTTTCACATATCTTTAAATATCTTCTTTGCAAATGAAGCACATAGATCTTCACAATGTGAGTGAAGAATCATTTTGACGGATTATTTTTTAAGAAATTTGTCGTCAAACTATTAAGCCTCCACTCCTCCATCATTGATACCTTTATAATGTAAACGCAGTTATAAAACTAGAGCCTACAACCGCCTGTACCAAGAGAAGCGTTTTCATAGATTTAAAAATAATCAGTCCCAAAAGTTTGTTGTTCTTACTTTCCGCACAATCCATCTCTCCTATGTGCAAATTCACGGGTCACGTTTTATTGATTTTGGGTATAAGACACTGAGATAAAACATTCTTTTGGTGGTAAAACTAGTCACTAACTCGTGCGTTGATGAGCAATATTATTATATTCTAGCATATACGTTGATAATACCGATGCGCTCACTATAACATACCGTTATGTTACATAAGATAATATTTCGTTAACGTCACTTAAACGAGTGTTTTTAAAATTATCACTATGATTTATTATAAATTCGTTATTACTTACACGTTACGTGTGTCTGAATTCTGTTGACCGCAGAATAACAAGCAATACACAGCGCTCTGTTTACAATATACTGTGTGCTCAGAATAGTGGGTGCATTATACTCCAAAGTGAAGAGCATACAAGCTCATCTCGGACACTAACTACCGTTGTTACAAGGTGGAATGTATGGATATTTAGAAAGTAACATACGCTGACTATTATATTAATTTATAATAACTAACATCCAATGTTTAGTTGGTTAACTTGTAAAGTTAATATTATATATTCGAGGTATATTATCCATATGTATGTCGAGAGCTTTGGCGTAAAAGTTTTTTTTATAAAAACTTAAAAATAATATATCGTCTGACGTTATAAATGAAAGTTTTTTTTCAGTTTATTTTACAGTTCTAATTGATCATTTATGTATTATGAATATTCACAATGTTTTACTTTATCTTTTATCAAAAAAAATCACACCAATTTGAAGGTATATTTGATTTTTTTGGCAAGAACTCTACTGCAATATACTCTTAAATATGGAGATCAGAAAGCGAATTTTAATCGCAAACAAATTTATCCATGGATGTGACGGGCAACTAAAACATCCAGATGATACATTTTTATTGAATTGTTTGGACATATACAAGTCTATAAAAATTTGATTATATTCGGAAGTATTCAAACAATCCGATGTGGTTAATTATATGTAAAATCTGGTACAGTAGAAGTTGCTGGGAACTAACTGTCAACCGATTTCATAATTCGAGTCATCATTCATGCACAATGCATAATAAAAAATACTTTAATTCTTTAATCGTTTTAAATGAATTTGTTAATAAGAGTGTAATTATTTAAAAAAAAAAATTTTGTCAAGTTTTTCAGTAGTCTACCAGTTTGTCAGAATTCTGTGAATAAAAAAAACGTATTTAGATTTCTTATTAATTCTATTTTTTTATCTTAAAGTAATTTTAATCTCTCTAATTTAAACTAAAAATAATTAGAAATCTTTTGTGATATTTTGAGTTAACTTTAATTTAACGAATTATGTGTAAAATAAACAGCTTTTGTGAAAACTGAAGCCAGCCGTTAAACCTACATAAAGCTTTTGATGCTGAATAATATTACTGGTAAAGTTATTTACCAGTCAACAACTATCATCTATTTAGAGGATTTTCCCAATTAAAATAGATTAAATAACAAGCTTTTAGTAAGTTAAGGAGAGGTAAAAATCACAATTCAATTAAGCTATCATAACATTTCATTATTACGAAGGAAAGCTCTCTCAAGCTATTACTGGGTAGTTCAACATTTTTATTATGTTTCTTAATGAATTAATAATTAGGTAACCAAATATTTTCATTGTATCTTATCAAATTTATATAATACAATAATTACTTGTATATATAATACTTCATTAAGAGAATTTTGACTAAATATATCCATTTTTGTATACTGTATATTAGTAATGTTTAACCATCTTAAATACCTACATCAAAAGTGTAACTACATTATTAATGTATTTTTAACCGCATATTACAGTTCACTAATTATGTTTATTTGGTGTATCAATGTTTTAATTGATCTCTTTTAAAACAAAGGTTTCCGTGATATGTATATAAAATGCTTGCTTAACATTTTATAGTTTTCTCACTGTATCTGACAAACAATTGTCGTGGAAAATAATCTCCACGTTCAGAGCGGATATTAACATACAATATATGTATACTGAAATATATATTAGACATCTCAATTCAAATATCAATTCAAATAAATTATGTAACTAACTCGTTTATATAACATTAAATTACAGAGAAAAATCAGTCTTTTATAATTATTTAAGCTCACTTAACGCTTCTCAGTACTTTTATCATATTAATTTTATTCACCAAAATATTTTCCTTACTTCATGTTGTATGGAACCCAGTAAAAATATAATCAAATGAAATGTTCAAATTAATTTATTTTTATGAAAAAATCGCGATAAATTATAATGAAAAATTATGCTTTTTTTGTTTGATGAAGTTATAGTCTATTCTTAAGATAAGTTTACGATCTGCCGCTTTAATTTATAATCCCAATGAATAATAGAAAATTGCTTTGTTTTTTAAATTTGTATTTCACCTAAATTCTACTAGCATTAAAACAACAATTAATTTAGTCGCTTTAAATTCAATGATAACTTTACGTTTTCTTCAGACAAAAAGCTTAAGTATCAAAAACAAATAAAACTTTTTAAATCCATCTCAACAATTCATTGCTTAGCCGGTTGAAATCCCCCTTAAATTCCTAAAGCTCATTTATCAACCGGTCTAATAAAGGAGAAGTTTTTAGTAGATGTATGTATATAGGTACGTATTACATCTTGTAATAGAGTCCGCGCATATATCTCTCTGAGATTTTTAGCTTCTATTTAATAAAGAAATAATAAAAACAAAAAAAGATAACATATTCATTATCCCCTCCGCCGGGGATGCAATAGGATACTAATTGTCGTTATAAAATTGGATCTTACTTTTAAAAAAAGCCTCGTTTGTCATATGAGCGTTCATAATTTATCTCTCCCGGACGTTTACACACAATTTATCGTCGTGTAATGTTCACATTAAGGCGCCTACACACAAACTCCGCTAGTTTTGATGTTTATAAACAATGTATGACCGTATATTATTTGAATTTAGACGTCTTTATTTAAACACCTTTGCAAACGTTAACTCATTCAATATTATTTCATATATATTGTAATTAGTTAGAGTTGTATAACATGGTAATTGATTACTTTCTTGCCATGTTTGCTACGAAAGTGAAGCATATGGCTCTACAAAGTGTGAAGATCGATATTCAGTCAGAAAATAAAGTATATGTATCTCCGTAATGTGAAGACATGACTCGACAGATTATTTCTCATGAATTGAAATCAGACAATTCCTCAAGCAAATGGGCATCCAGTCTTGCATTTTGGGATCTTTAAAAATATGAAAAAAACCGGAACCTTACCTACATTTGTACCTAACCTAACCTACAGTATGTGAGGCGTGAAAACTAGTCTCTTTTATCGGGAAGATTACTTCTTTTTCTTATACCATATTTGCTCCCAAAGTGAAGCATATGAAACTACACAGTGTGAAGATATCCATTTCGAAAGTGGAGTTCATGAATCTCCGCAATGTGAAGACGTTTTGACAGATTATTTTTTACGAGAATCGGAGAGTCAGATAATTGCTCAGCCCAATAGGTATGCAGTCCTGCGTTTTTGGATTATGAAAAATCCAACAGATTCAGGAAGCAAACCCGCCTTCTCCGGATTGCTAGGCCTGCACGCTTCCTTTTACGCTACCAGGGAGATAGACTACTTTCACCGAACTATAACTCTAACTAACTAACTAACTAAAGAAAAAAGAATACTCTGAAGATTGAGTTGATCATCTGTGAAATATAGAGAATTTAATATAATAACTAATTGAATGTTTATAGAGTAAAACGTGCAACATTACAAAACACCAACGTTTAATTTTCTCATTCGATCAGAAAGCGAAATCTATAAATCGTTATTAAATATCACTTTGCAGAAATCGTACATATTGATCAATCCACTTCATATTTTTTTATCATTGACAAATTGTTTTTCATGAGAATCCAAATTTTAATCGTTTAATCCATTATTTATTTATATATTTTAAAATTTCACACAAATAAAACTTCGAGAAAAGAGTCCACCACTATCCTGCTCAAATATTCCGTACTTACCATGTGTGTAATCGATGGTTAAATATTAATATATAACGTGCGCATGAAATAAAATAGGATCTTAAAAACTATAGCAACAAAAATTACTTTCATCGAGAAAGCTTTTCAGGGAATTATTATATATTTCAGAAGATTATTCACCTTCCCTTGCATGTTTACTCATTCTCATTACAATTTGGCTTTCTGTAGAATAAATATGTACTCAGTTGCTTATTATGATAGTATGATCCATCCAACGTTTGTGAAAACATTAAGAAAACATCAAAGCTCCACCGACCGTCTCAATTAACAAGCAGACAGAATAAACTGTATAAATCCTTTATAAAGTTAAATGTGCATCGTATTTCCCGTCTGTCTAATACTCGCGTATTTTCGAGTGCAGTTTATTTTCAGAGAAATGGGGTACGTAACGTTTAATCAGTAATTTTGTGCTCACAAACAAACCGTTCAAACAAGCGTACTATTAAATTTCATATTTGCAAAATCATATAATGTATTGAGAGAATAAAATGATTTAACGCTTCGATCATAAACAATAAAGTCGGAAAACAAATTTAATATAAAAGTTGATGCTAAGTGGAAACTGCGGTAATTTTTATTTTTAAAATATTGAATCACTTAGCATTTAATAATTAGCTATTTCATCTATTATAACACGTTACAAATACTAATTAATCTAAATGTTTTTCTTCGTTTGTTGTTTTTAATCGCACTGTAATATTTTGTATATCTGTACAATTTAAAGTGGCAAGACTGAATAATTAATGAGATGAGCGATTAGCTGTTATCCAATCCTCGTGTTAAGCAATTTTCGAAATAAGTTCTCATGTTATAAGGATTTATATGCTTCATGTTCGGCGTCAATACTATATGAATAGCAATGAAAACAATGAAAATACGTAAAGCATCATTTACGTATTGTCATAATACGCCCTACCCACATATCCATCGATTGTAAACAATCATAAATGTAGCCATAGTTTGAAAGAAAGAAACCTAGATAAAAGAAAAACTATCAAAAAATTAATTCTTATTTAAAATTCTGAATTATTTAAAACTGGTAAACTTCACATATGGAAGATTTTAGAACTTCACATATCAATTTCCATCAAGCACCATCAGTCGAAAATATTAATTATTTTAATGCTTATTTATTATACATTATCTATATCATCGGAACTTCTTACCATATGGGGATATAATTATATTTTCACGTGTATTAGTTAATCAAGCAATTAGACAGTCTACTTGAACGCATGACAATTTTAATTTTGGAGACAATCTACTGAATTCCAAGACATTTCTGCCGTATTCGGCAGTAGATTGCTTTTCGATATCAAATTTTCAGTGTACAGTTAATTAAAATCAGGCGTAAGTACGTGGCAGTTGTATGGTGGTCACATTTAGTAGTTATAATCATGTACCTATAATCTAACGTTATATTTTAATGGATATTGTAAACAGTACGTAGCTCACGTTGTTATATCAACCGTATAAATACCATTTCTATTCCGCGGTGGTCGGTAAAATAGAAGCATTACTGCAACACAACGCTTTGTGAATATGTAAATACCGCCCAGGATTTGTTTATCAACCGAACGCTCTGTGTATGGTCACGTCAAGTCTCTCTTACACATATCATGTCATGATCCATCCCATACGTGGCCGACTAATGCCATGATCCCCGTGCTAGGCGAGCGCAATTTTAAATAAAAATATTCAGTCGGTTATTTTTAAAATGGAAGTGTAGTTATTGAACTTAACGAAAGCTCTCCAGAGTATTTATTAAAAGTTCTAAGAGGTGCGTCTTGTTGATAAACTTTGATCTTTAAAGGATTTAAACTTCTTATAGACAAATTATAATCATTAAAATAGTAACGCATAACGCCATTAAATGGATTTGTAGAGAAATCTACTTTATTTAAAAATAATTTAATGTTGAAAGTGGTTGGGACATTGCTTCTAAAGACTTTGGAAGGCCTCAATTTTACATATCTTTTCTTCTGACTGGCTAGATTTCGGTGATGTAGAATATTGTTAGGTATCAAAAAAAAAATCATCAAAATATGTATTGAGTGCAGTTAAAAGATGTCAGTATGACCTGAATGGTTGAAAAACGACTACTGAGCAACACTGAAGGCATTTTATGGTGACCCACACTTCATTTCAATCAAATTGAAAAGAAAAGAAAAAAGCTTTTGAATATTCATACCATCCATGCAGTATAATTATTTCCGGTTTTTAATTTATTACTGCTATTATGTACTCGGTTTAATTTCATTTCATAAGTCACATATATTATTTCCCAGCTAATCATTTTGTTTCTGTTTGTTACAGGTAAGATATTCAAGATAAAATTTATTCAGAACTCCATTGACAACTCGATTAGTAAGTATGATAATATTTATCCATGCAAATAAATTGTATGATAGAAGACTTATAACATTATTTACTGATCACTCATATCCTACTCGGCAAGGATGCGTGTGGTCAAAGGTCAATTCATCCTGGAAAATTTATTATGATGCGGTTGAACTTGAACCTCGATGTAATAATAAAAGCTTTTTAATTTTTGGTGAAGCTTTTTATCATTACAAACAACTATTATATGGTACAAAAGTGATTATTTAACACATTTTTTAATGATTTAAACGGTCGCATTTGAAAAAAGCTTGGTTTGTGTCATATAATATTATATGTTCACAACTGCATTATGATTTTAAAAACTTCAATTTAATTCTTATTATTATAATTGAATATTTGAAATCCTTAACGTAATCGCCCAGAATACTACAATTTATGGAAACTAGTAACTATTACAGCATTATAATATGAACTTATAGAAAACGACAGATCCTTCAAAAGAATAATATTGTAGTATGTTATATTTTCGCTCACTGCCCACATATAATGTAGCCTGAAGATGCCG